>JAKCPI010015063.1:0-58557 GCA_023213315.1 Euborellia annulipes | reverse complement strand
AGGGGAGGGTGAAAAGGGAAGGGGATCCTTTTTCTGGGACTCACAATATTATCTCAGGGAAAGGGAGATGAAGGGGTTCAAGGTCGAGAGAACCAAATTTGAATATATTAACAAAACTATTTATTGAATCAAGAAACACAAAATGATATGTACAAAGATAAATGATTATCCGGAACTCTTGAGGCACTCTGGAGTATCTTCAATCGACGGGATTCGAGAGTCGCGGATATTGTCAGTAAGGGAGAACGCGCGGAGGTCTTCTCTAACGCGCGGAGATCTTCTCTAAGCGGGGGAACGCGCGGCGGTCTTCTTTAAGAGGGGGCGCACGGAGATCTTCTCAAACGCACGGAAATCTTCTCTAACGCGCGGAGATCTTCTCTAAGCGGGGAACGCGCGGCGGTCTTCTTTAAGAGGGGGGCGCACGGAGATCTTCTCAAACGCACGGAAATCTTCTCGAACGCGCGGAGATCTTCTCTAACGCACGGAGGTCCCGGATGTCTTCTGCGTTGGCACTGGTGCGCGGCGGAGAGCTGAAGTGGCACGTAGCGCACTAGCGGCTTAGGAGGGGGGTAAGACTAAGACGGCACGAGAGCGCGCTTTAGCCCCGGAGGATGAAGGCTGGTACGGCAAGTAGCGCGTATTCGCCGGGGGGGGTGACAGCTTGTACGGCAAGGAGCGCGTACTCGCCCGGGAGACTGGAGACTGGTACGGCAAGAAGCGCGTACTCGCCACGTGACCAAAAATCTGGCTTATGCGGGAGTATCCCGGTTTAGCCCAGTGTCACTGGCGGCGAGTCTCCAGAAAGACTGACGAAATGGGGTGGGAATGGCCCTTTTATAGCCCTAAGGCAGGAGCAACTCGAAGAGGGGATGAGAGTCGTAGCGGGGGTTGTGCTCCTATTGGCCCAGGGCGTAGCTTGTAAGTAGAGTGGGAGATGCTGGCACTGGTACCAGTGCTGCCCCCAGGATTTTGATTACGGAGCGCATTGGAACTAAAGTCCCACTTGCTCGTTCCTTGAGAGTGTCGTAGCGAGGAGGGGGTAGTTTTGAGTCTAGTGGCGGCGGCAGCGTAAGGTGCTGCCCTCGAGAGCGTAATTACGGGGAGTTTTAGAACTAAA
This sequence comes from Euborellia annulipes, assembly GCA_023213315.1. NCBI lineage: Eukaryota > Metazoa > Arthropoda > Insecta > Dermaptera > Anisolabididae > Euborellia > Euborellia annulipes. The sequence goes on along the minus strand of JAKCPI010015063.1, from coordinate 57,440 downwards.
TGAATTCCTTACTTGTTACAATCTCCCCCTCAGGACCATGAAATCGTCCCGATCATGGTCCTGGATTACTAGTGGATGTTTTCTTTCGAGGACGTCTTCTTCGTCGAGGTGGTTGTAGGGGTATGACTTTTCTTTCTGCTGAGGTGAGCAGATGACTAGCATAATCGGCACAGCGTTCATCTGGTATCTCCCCCTGGAGGAGAGCTGTACCGATAGCGTAGACACTGGCGTCGGTTCCTGGCGTGAAAGTAATTTGCTCACTGTGGTTAGGTAATGGCGGCGGACCGTAGGCATAGTCATCTTCATATTCCGGTACCTCCATTTCCTGACAAATGGCTTGAAGCTGGACCGTTGCAGGTCTAGCTTTTGGCAAGAAGGGGTACCGTTTTTCTGGCTGATTGTCGAACCAATATTCCTGTTTTTTCAGGTATAGCAGGAGACCTGAATCTTCAATGAAGTCGACTCCAAGTAAGGTCTTGTTCTCACGTTCATTTGTAAAGGCGAGGAAAGTAGTTTCAGTCGTCCGACCTTGGAGGCAAACTGGCACTTTGATGGCTAGCATACTCGTCACTCGGTCGGTTCCATCGGCAAGGGTAGTGCGTACTGAGGTAGGGGAAGCACTGAATCCTTGACGGAGGAGAGCGTCGTAGAGCGATTTACTTGCCAAACTACTAGATGCGGCAGTATCGATAATGGCTTCTTCCGGGATTCCGGCAATGAGGACATCTACTCGGGGTCGTTCTCGTGGTCTTATCTCCGGTTGAATGGGACAAACATCTAAGGCGGCGGTCGACGAGGTGGTTGGATTGCATACAGGACAGTTTTTCCGAAAGACTCCTGTTTTGCCACATCCAAAACAATAGACCGAAGAAGGATCTCTTTTGATGCTGGTGCTAGGCGTACTGGGCTGTGTTGGTTTGACACTAGCCGTGGTAGTGGGTTCACTTGAGGAATTATTTTGTAGAGCCCGCTTTCTTTTTTGACATTCGTCAACTGTGTGTCCGTGACAGAGACAAAATGCACATTTAGTCCTGGGCACCGAGTTGTCACGTTTTGTAGTGGGGAGGTTCGTCTGTTTGAGTTGAGACTTTTCTTTTTCACTGAGCTCGATTGCTCGTGCCTTGACGAGGAGCTCGGAAAAACTTTTTATAGTTTCCCGGGGTATCCGGTCTCTCAACTCGAAACGTAGTCGGCCATACACGAGATCTATTTGATGTTCTTCACAGAGGGCAGGTGTAAGTTGAGCAAGACGGGCCCTCTGGATAGTAATGTATCGATCCGTGGTGATTTTGGTTGTCTGCTCGTCTGTAATCACCTCAGTGAAGATCTGGTGATTGGGTTTTCGTGGGGAGAAGGCTTCTTGAAGACTCGTTTTGAAGTCCTCCCAAGTTTTAATTTGTTGGCGGCTTCCGAGCCACCACTGGTTGGCGTTACCCGTGAGGAATAACGGTAATGCCGTTAAAGCTTCGGCATCGGACGTTGCAGAGATTTCTTTGAATAGCGAGGTGGCCGTGAGAAATTCCTCTACTGCAGCGCTGGATTCAGTGCCATCGAACCGAGCGGTGCAGTTGGAGAAGTGCGGTCTGTTTGTTGGTACGGTTGCTGGTGTTGTAGGCTGGAGACGCTGGAGCAACGTCATAAATTGCTCTTCGGACAACTGGACGGACATCCTCGGATTCAATCTCGGACTTCGACGGAGAATTTTTGTTTCTTATTCAATCAAGAGTTCAAGTAATAGTTTGTTTGGTTTCTCGAGCCTCTAGTTGGGCGCCAATTGTAAGGGGGAGGTGAAAAGGGAAGGGGATCCTTTTTCTGGACTCACAATATTATCTCAGGGAAAGGGAGATGAAGGGGTTCAAGGTCGAGAGAACCAAATTTGAATATATTAACAAAACTATTTATTGAATCAAGAAACACAAAATGATATGTACAAAGATAAATGATTATCCGGAACTCTTGAGACACTCTGGATATCTTCAATCGACAGGATACGAGAGTCGCGGATATTGTCAGTAAGGGAGAACGCGCGGAGGTCTTCTCTAACGCGCGGAGATCTTCTCTAAGCGGGGAACGCGCGGCGGTCTTCTTTAAGAGGGGGGACGCACGGAGATCTTCTCAAACGCACGGAAATCTTCTCTAACGCGCGGAGATCTTCTCTAAGCGGGGAACGCGCGGCGGTCTTCTTTAAGAGGGGGGCGCACGGAGATCTTCTCAAACGCACGGAAATCTTCTCGAACGCGCGGAGATCTTCTCTAACGCACGGAGGTCCCGGATGTCTTCTGCGTTGGCACTGGTGCGCGGCGGAGAGCTGAAGTGGCACGTAGCGCACTAGCGGCTTAGGAGGGGGGGTAAGACTAAGACGGCACGAGAGCGCGCTTTAGCCCCGGAGGGTGAAGGCTGGTACGGCAAGTAGCGCGTATTCGCCGGGGGGGGGGGTGACAGCTTGTACGGCAAGGAGCGCGTACTCGCCCGGGAGACTGGAGACTGGTACGGCAAGAAGCGCGTACTCGCCACGTGACCAAAAATCTGGCTTATGCGGGAGTATCCCGGTTTAGCCCAGTGTCACTGGCGGCGAGTCTCCAGAAAGACTGACGAAATGGGGTGGGAATGGCCCTTTTATAGCCCTAAGGCAGGAGCAACTCGAAGAGGGGATGAGAGTCGTAGCGGGGGTTGTGCTCCTATTGGCCCAGGGCGTAGCTTGTAAGTAGAGTGGGAGATGCTGGCACTGGTACCAGTGCTGCCCCCAGGATTTTGATTACGGAGCGCATTGGAACTAAAGTCCCACTTGCTCGTTCCTTGAGAGTGTCGTAGCGAGGAGGGGGTAGTTTTGAGTCTAGTGGCGGCGGCAGCGTAAGGTGCTGCCCTCGAGAGCGTAATTACGGGGAGTTTTAGAACTAAATGAATTCCTTACTTGTTACAGTCTTTAGTTTTTCATTATGTCAAATAGATTTTGAGATTCAAATTTAGGTAGAATTTTTTTTTTATACTATAGAATATATTTTAAAGAAAAAAAATTTTTTGTTTTTTCGTACATTAAAATTTTAAAATTCGTGATAAAAGAAAATATTCACATTTTAGAAGTCGTGGAGCCGCAGTAAGTTCCAAAATTGGAAAAATCTTCATCTCAGAATCAAAATCTTTTAAGAAAATATTCATTTGTTGGTGGATTAATTCTCTACTTGAGTACAACTCAAGTCTTAGGACTTGTGTGGTATTTGTTACCCCTATACATTATTTTCTCGTAAAAAATTTAAGTAAACGAAATTTGAAGAGTATTTTGCAAGATTTTATTATAATAAAGAAAATATTTTATTATGGTAATAATAATTATTCTCTCTCTCTCTCTCTCTTGGAGAAAGAGAGAGAGAGTATCCTGTCTGGAATGTTGATCGAATGGTCAGCAGCAAAACTTTTCATAGGAATTCATTAAGTTTCAAATCAATAATATTCGGCAACCAACCAACAATCATATCGGTTTGAATTTAATAATAATTCAAGTCAATATATGTATTAAATTAATAATAAACTTTAACCAGGGCCAAATTTTATTCATAAATACCAAAGATATTATTATAGCTACTATCCTCAATCAAATATTTCAAAGTAAATAATGGATAAAGTTATTTTTTAATATTAAAATAAAAATCACCTCAGGTATTTTTATAATAAAAGAATATTTTTCTCAAAATCTATAAGCTTAAGGCCGTAGGGTTTTCAGGTACATTGCATGGGATATGACGTCACTGCAAGCAGAGACAGCAGTGTGATGCACTCACACGAGACATGCAGCCAGCGAATAAAACTTGAGCTGTCAAAAATTATAATAAAACGTATTAATATATTCAAACGTTTTAGAGGGAGGGACTTATTCAAACATGATGATTTTGGAATTCTAAGGTTGGCGGAAATGGCCGAATGTTGCCCTCTGGTGGTCGCCTTTTTTTTTTTTATAAAATATTTCAATAAAACGTAAGCTGTCAAAATCAAATAACCTCACTTTTTGGTTAAAGTCAGCCATGTTGGATGACGTGAAAAATCCGACTCGGTGATTGGTTGATGCATGGGTTTGGAAAAAAGGCATGAAAAAATAGAACATGCAGAATCAGCCAAAAAAGAGCATCTAAAAAATAATTGATTTTTGAATTTTAATCAAAATTGTTAGAATACTATTTTTCGGATCAAAAGGAGTATGAGAACTAAAAAAAAAATACTGGAATCGTTAAGTTTTACTTATTTATTTATAATATATGCATTGCAAAAATCAAAACCAAAAAAGTGAAACAAGAGTTTATTATTTTTATTTTTATTTTGTTCCCCATTATCACGCTCTAATTGAATTTTCTTTTAAAAGGGTGTTTTATACTCAAATTAAAGATGACATCTAAAAATGTTTTCTAATTGAAAAATAATTAAACAGTATATATGAATATATATATATATATATATGTATGTATAAAAGTGCAACTAAATTTACGTCAAAGAAAAAAATTGATTTAAATTAAAAATAAAAAAAAAAGAGAAAGAAGAAAAAAAATAGCTAGATAAAATACTTTTTAATGATGCTATTTTTTTTATTAAAAACAAAAGGATTTTACGTATTTCAATTAATCTACAAGTAACTTTAAATTTTATTCAATACTGGAATAATAAAAAAATTTGATTCAAATGAGGAAGTTTTCGTAAAATTACATCTTCTGGGATGTCTTAAATACCGTAAATTGACAAATAACACTAACCACTGTCCATAATCTGACTTTATGTGACAAAATAATACTAAAAAAATAAATATTTATTTTTTAATAGAGCGGGCTACAGAGGGACCTTTGTAACTATGCATATTCCTCGGGGTCACCCGTCCGAGGTTTTGTTGCGCTTGCTTAACTGAAACGAATGTTTGTGGTGACCGTAACTAGAAGTGGTCATAATTTCGATTGGGAAATTTGTCGGAAAACCCGGAAAGAAAGTTAATAAAGGCGTTGTAATGGTAATAAAACGCACTTTTCTATGTCTGAGCTTTTCATACTCGACGCAAAATAAGTAATTTATTTAAATTGGAAATTTTTTTTAAATTTCTTTGTTGACCTCAATACCGTATGTTAAAAAGAAGCTTTATGAAAGGTGACTATATTTCATATAGGGTAAGAGAAAGTAAAATATAATTTACTCTAGCTAAAAAAAAAATGATTTATAAATGCCCTAAAATAATCTTAAATTTTTCAAATGTTTGAAAAAATTTTCTTGAACCCCCCCCCCCCTCCCCCCTTTAAAAATATCTGACTACGCCTATGAATTAGATCATATTCTGGCGTAGAGCATCCAGACACGAAGCCTACCTATGCGGTCAATTTTTCGCAAATTTTTTTTTATAATATTGACAATCTTTGAGAGATCTCTCAAAAAATTCATATATGCACTGCAGATGGCACCTGTATAGGAGCCGAAATATTTAACTTTTGCATATAACAAGATCTATGTAATTAAATCGAGTGGATTTATGTCAAAAGAGGACAATTTGTGGCATATTATACAGTATAAGACAAAAGCTGATTAACGTTCTAAAATAGTTGTTTAATAGAAATTTTTACTTTCTCTTACCTATGTATATATGTAATATATATATAGAGAGAAAGTATTGGATTCATGTCAAAAATTCGATGTCGAGATTTTGATGGATCTTCACGTTTTGAGGTCCCCTGAATCCAAAAAAGTGGTTTTCGCGACATGGTCTGTCTGTGGGTGGGTGGTGTTGTGTGTGTTCAAATTTAAGCATGAAGGAATTGAGCTATGAGGCTGAAATTTTATATTTAAGTTAAACACCCCGCGGGACCGAAAAAATAAGCTTTTAATCAAAATCGGCCAAAGAGTACTAGTACTTTACTGATGTACTTTTTCAGTTTTTTTCGATTTTCTCAAAATTCGCTCTAACGATTTTGATTAAAATTCAAAAATCAATTATTTTTTAGATGCTCTTTCAAATGTATATTCTCGTTTTGCCCTCAAAATCTGTTTGAAGCACCACTTTACTCTTGTGCTTCATAGGAAAGATAGGAGAAATGGTTGCCATGGTAACAAAATATAAATATTTTCCCATACTTATACATTTTACATCTTGAATTCAATTGTATGTACCCTACTGTCGGGAACTAAATATATGTCGACACAAAAAATCTGGTGTGACAAGCACAGTACACAACTTTCGATTACCGAAGGTAAGAGAAAGTTGTGTGCTGTGCGCCAGTCACACCAGATTTTTTATTTATTAGTTTATAAGTTTTCAAAAAGGGAATTTCATAGTAAAATAATTGAAAAAAAAAAGATAATCGCTTAATACAGTAGAAAGAGATTGTTCATTTATTTTAAACAAGGTCAGTACTGGTTTATAATAATTATTATAATATGAATTTATATAACATTTATAGCGTATAGGATAATTACTATATAAAACGCTCACTCCCCCCCCCCCTTTTAATAAAATATGATCTCAAATTTCAAGTTGATATAATAATAATAATAATTGGAATTGTTTTTAGGGCAGGGCAGCGCAGGGCTAATTAATTAAAGGCTCGAAAACTATGGCGGTCAATCCATTCCGGCATGTGGCGGATAATAGATTTCCTGTGTGTGTGTGTGTGTGTGTGTGTGTGTGTGTGTGGTGTCCAGCCACAGAAAATAGATGGCCAAGGGTCGTATGTATTTGCCAATTTAGGGGCCCTCAACTGAACAAACAGCACATGGCCAACAATACACACACACACACACGCTCACAAATTACACAAAGGTGAATTTTCTTTCTGCGTGCATCCCACGGGATCAGATGGATTAGCGTCTTGTCTCGTTCACCAAATAGGGATCAACGGTGGTGGGTGGCCAATTGAAAAAAGAAAATATATATAAGTCTTTTCTAAACGATTGGGGGGTAAATAAAGAAATAACAATTTCAAAACCGAAGTCAAACTAAATTGTCTATAATAATAATATCACTAGCTGAACAATCCGCATTTGTTTTTGTATTATGACATTTTTATAATTAAAAAACAAATGTTATTTTATATTTATCTCGAATGTGGAAAAACAACAGTCGTGGTGATTAAGTGATGCCAAGCGCGGCGAAAGCTCGGGATTGGTGACCCCGAGCAATCAGCGTGTGGGTAGCCCCCGGGTAGCCATCGGTACTTGTATTTAAAATTATTTAAATAAAGATATAACCCCTAAATGGCCTCTGTAGCCGAAAAGAGTTAAAAAATAAAATTGTAGATTACTTGTTAGATTTATATTGATAATATTGAAAACAAAAATGTTTATCTCTAAATTAGAATTTATTGGCTGATTCGATGAACTAATTTAACAATTTTGATAAATTTTTTTCAACTTATAATTAAAAAAGTTAGGATAGGAAAAAAAAATCTAAATAAACTATATAACATGTTAATAACGATTTATTGATTTTAATAAAATTTTAATTTTGTAATAATATAGGCATGTTAAAATGAATCAGGGTAGTAGTGTCATTGGGGGGGGGGGGGCAATTCACCCAAGGGCTCTGATTTTTATAAAATTTTATATTATTCTTAAATAAAATCTTTCAAAATATATCTAGGAGTATTCAATTAATTAAATTAAATGGACCCTGTTACGCATTAGTGTGTCAAGCGCCAGCTACCGAGAAAATTAACAATAAAGCTTTTATCTTAATTGATGATCCCCCCCCCCCCAAGAAAATAATTCCCCCCCCCCCGCCAAGAAAAGTTGAAATGACGCCACTGGATCTGGGAAAGATTTTTCTTTTTAGCCATAATTACGTAAAAGGAAGTTATCTTACGTAAACATTTATTTGACAGTTGTTAAAATTTATAGTTTTAAAAAGAAAATTTTTCTATGTTGAGATCTTTGAAGCTGAGAGGCGAAAGAATAGAGCAAAAATAAAATCAAAATTTTGTATTGTATTTTTCACCTAAAAGTGAACCCCAGGTTTTGGAATATTAATATTCAAATAGAACATTTCTTTTTTTTGTTTTCCCGGTCATGATGAAGGGAGATGAGTTACCCAAAACATTGTTTTTTTTTCTCATCATTTTAATTTAGTGCAACTCATCTAGTAAGATCAACAATCAACTATTTTTTTTTTTTTTTTTTTTTAAAAAAACATTCACACTTTTTTCTCATTCACACTCACACTCACACACACATTCACACTGTCTTTTCGGCAGCTCAGGCCATATAAGACATTTACGATAACCGTTATTTATGAATTTATATATATTAGGGTCCAGGCATTTTTATTTAAGCCATCTGGTATCCAGATGGCTTAAATAAAATCATCGGACTGCCTGGGGTCCGAACCCGCGACGCACAGTGGGCTGAAATAGGAAAAAAGCGGCCATAATTCGAAAAAATGAACTTCAAAATATAAAAACAACGTTTTGCACACCAATAATAGACTATATGTGGACCTCAGGACAATAATTCATTTTTTTTTTACCCAACCCAAACCAGAGCTATAGAGCGCCAAAGTGGGCAAGAAAACTTACTAACTTTTCTTTGCGTTTTAAGTCGATATTCAGGAATTTTTTTCATATATTAATATTGATCCAATTTTAATGAATTTTTTTTTGAATCATAGATCAATTAATCTTCTTTTAGGAAATATTTTTGCTTTTCTTGTATTTCAGTTATTTATTTTTAAATAAATTTTTTTTGTAAGTAAAAAAAAAGCAATATAAAATCTTTTCAATTTCAAAAAAGTATATGGGATCCATGCGGATCCCTAACAAACTCAATAGATTCTGAAACTAGAATACATGTAGAACATGATTGCATCGGAACTTTTTGCCCGAATTTGCCCGCCGATTTTTTATTAATTTTTTTATAATTAAATCGGCAGAAAAACAAATGATTTCCGTCAAACCATATGAACTTCTCTCTGCTTTACAGATAATATTGAAACGTGACAAAGGGCTGACGGGCAAAATAAAACCAGGCTTTTATTAAAATGACCATAAAATTTTAAGGTGGGGCCTCAGATTTTGAAATCTTTTGAAAAAATAATCTATGAAAAGGAAATATCCAATATTTAAAAATTTCATTTTTTCTTGTTCATATTCTTATTAATATTATTGAAATAACTATATTATTTTTGTATACAAGTGGTAAAGCCCCCCTGGACCCCCTTACATGCCTTCGATGAGCAAATGCATCAAATTTATTCTTGCTCCCTGTTTGGAAATTTTGCAATTGCTCGCCTTCGACGCAAAATTTTGAAGTTTTGAATTTCCCTCACTGACTCCACTTCCTCTGTCTGTGGCCAATCAGCGAGAGAGCGTGGTAAAGAGGAACATAAAACAGAAGTTAGTGGCTAGCGCTTTATATTATAGTAAATATATTTATTTTTTGGCAAATAATTTTTATTTAAGTATAATGACAGACATAGAAGCCGAGTCCAAGGGGCCCAAGGGGCTCGAGCCCCCTCCCCCCCTCCCCCAATGTTGAGGGAAGAGAAAATAAGTCATCTTTGTAATCAGCAATACTTTAAAATGTATATAAAGGCATATTGCTTGTAATTACCAAAAAAAAATATTTTTTTGCTCCTTTCAGTGAGGGGTAGTTCACCCCATCTATATATTTTGTAAAAATAAATGACATTTTTGTAACGAGTGACCTTTAAAATGTATATAAAGACATATTGCTTGTAATTATCAAAGGAAAATTTTTTTAACACGTTGAGTAAGGGGTAGTTCACCCCATGTAGGTTTTTTGTAAAAATAGATGACATATTTGGAATCAGCATCCATTAAAATGTATATAAAGACATATTGCTTGTAATTATCAAAAAAAAAATATTTTTTTGCTCCCTTCAGTAAGGGGTAGTTCACCCCATGTATGTTTTTTGTAAAAATAAATGTCATTTTTGTAAAACGCATATTTTTTTTGATTTTTTGACATATGTTTTTCTTTATATTTCACACATCATAATTTTTTTTTCAACTTTGTCAAGGGGTAATTTCAACCCCTTTTGGTAAAATATGAAAATATTGAAGGGTATAGAAGAACATATGATTCTGTATGTATAGTTTTAATTTTGTAAAAATCCGCCCAAAAAAAGATAATTATGGCCGCTTTTTTTCGATTTCAGCCCACTGTGCGACGTTTGGTATATGAGGTTAGCACGCTAACCTCTACACCACGCCCCGTGGGCAACAATCAACTATTATAGTTAATTAATATCACTGATGACTTGAGGGCATTCTGTATATGAAGAGGCCCTTTTGCGGGCCCAGGAAAAATAAACTAGGAATTAGTAAAAAAAAAGGGAGGGAGAGGAACCCTGTACATGTATATTAGCTCTCTGGAATTAAATGAATTTTATTAAAGCAGCGCATGTTTGACGACAGATGGATATTTTCAGGTGGCATGCCTGTCAATCAGAGTGTGGATGAATTACATTAAATATACATTCGGTTCAGTGAATAATTAAAAAGCATTTATGTTTCGACACTTTAAATTGTAACTAATCATTTTGTTCACTTGATTTCAAGTAATAAATTGACAAAAAAAAAATTGATGGCTAAAAATCTTATAAACTCAAAGGGAAAAGTCAGGTGACCTCTTTGTATGATTGCTTTCCATAAAGAAAGTATTTAATTTAAAAAATTTAATGAATATCTTTTTGAATTAATAATGCCCTCTGGGCTTGGTTTAGGGGTTAGCGTGTTAACCTCGTATACCAAAAGTCGCTGGTTCGATCCCCAGGCAGTCCGATTATTTTGTTTAACCCATTTGGATACCAAATGGCTTAAATAAGAATGCCTGGATCCGAATATATATATATTAATCTCTGTAAAGGATATCGTAAAAGTCTTATATAGCCTGAGTTGACTGTGTGAATGTGAATGTGAATGTGAAAAAAGTGTGTTTAAAAAAAAAAAAATTCTTTTTTTTTTAAACATTCACACTTTTCGGCAACTTAGGCCGACTTAAGACTTTTAACGATTCTCGTATTTATATAATATATATATTTATTTGGAGTCCAGGCATTCTTATTTAAGCCATTTGGTATCCAAATGGCTTAAATAAAATCATCGGACTGCCTGGGGTCTGAACCCGCGACTTTTGGTATACGAGGTTAGCACGTTAACCTCTACGCCAAGCCCCGAGGGCAAAAAAAGAATTAATCCATTAACAAAAAATTTCATAATAAAGAGCAGAGTACAAATCGGACAGGAATTGGATTATTGAAAATGCAAGAAAAAATATAATATTAACCATATAATTAAATTATTGAATTGAAGAGTGTGGAATAAAAAATAAATACTAATTACAATAGCCTTATTTAAAGGGAAATATAAATTCTTTCTTTATAAAGAGGCCAACTAGAGAGGTTTTGAAATTATTTTCATTTAATTTAATTCGGTAAATTATAAACACGAGGTGATACATATAAGGCTATTTATTGATATAAATACTACCAGCGGCGAAACTAGCCTTTGAGGCCGGAAGGGGCGAAGCTCAACTAGGGCGCTAATTGTTTAAGTTTTAATATTAATATAATTTAAAAGAAAACTAGCAATGTTTTTGGACAATCTCAGGAAAGAATATGATAAAATCACAGTCCCTGGGCTATATCTTAGATGCTCTTGGACACGTATGTTGGTATCGAGGGGCGCCAAAGGCTTGATGGGCCTGGGGCGGAGGGGGCAATCGCCCCCCTTCTTCCCACCTAGTTACGCTACTAAATACTACGTATTTTGGGGGTGTCATCTTCACAAGTGATCAAGTGTTTATATTGAAACATATCACATCGTATTTTTAGTTTTAATTTACTAATTAGATAGATATATCAGTGTGTATATGAATTGGAGATGAAGAAAAACTATTAGTAGCAAGGTTTGCTCTGAGATTTGACATGGGGTGCCGCGGAAAAATTCTGATATATTAAGGGCGCCGGGAACTGAAAAAAGTTTAGGAACTCCTGGATTAAAAAAAAAGAATCAGTTACGTTCCGAACTAAAGTTGTCGAAAAATAAGAAAATAAGACAATTGCGGCTAAAAAAGGGCGAAATTAGGAAATTCGGGTGTTGAAATTTTAAAATGAAAAAAAAAAGAAAATAATGAAGATCGCAGCTAGTATTTTTTATTTATTGATTTCAATTTCACGTTTCGCTCCCACGGTAAGGGCCATCATCAGGGCCTGCATTCTCCCTATCTATACTGCCAAATCAGCGGGTACATGTTTTGGCATATCGACAGTGGGAGGGTAAGGAGGGAAGGAGGGGTAGGTTCAACTGCCGCTCAGTGTGGCCAGTTGTGCGCGAGGAGCGATTCTCGACCTTCCCTCCATCTATTGTCCCATAAGTGGAACACGCATTCCACTCCCCCCCAATTCCGTGGCGCTAACTTAGAATAAACACAAATTAGTGTTTATATTCACACGATGCTTTTAAACTTTAATTTGTGTAAATTCACACGAATGTTTTTCCTAGATGGATGTCCAATGAGACAACTCTCCTGATGATGGTCCAAACCCTGGGACCGAAACGTCTGGCTGCAATCATCTTTCACCTTTATTTTGAGATTTTATTTCCTTTCCTTTTAGACTTGAGGCTATTCTCAAGTTCAAACTTTCAACAATTATTAAATCATCAAATATTTCTTTTTCAAAAAAAAAAAAAAGTTTTTCAAGAAAAATAAATTTTTACTCTCTCTCTCTCTATTTTCTCTCTCACTCTCTGAAACAGAGCCGACCGCAGCCAACGTCAAGTTTCAATCGCGTAAGTTTTGATGCCTTGGAGAGAGAGAGAGAGAGAAAGAGAGACTTAGTGCGTTTCCATGTAAGCTGATAATTACATAAACCGTCGGCGTCCCCCACAGGCCGCCATTTTTAACCTCGCGATCCCCTCCCACGAGATGGCGGAGGGGGGAGGGGGACTATTTAACTGCGACGTGCCGCAAGGATTACTATTATTATATTATGATAAAGGTCTCGCTTCTTGAAGCTCACCAACACAAACCTAACTGGACATGGAATGCAAGCACGTTTAAATACCAAAAAGGAAGACAAAGTTTTAAGCAAAAAAAAAAAAAAAATCGATCTCTGAGAACGGCGTGAACGTGCTACGCCCCCTCTCTCAATTCAGATAAAATTCCATCTCTCTTTAGGAGGCATATATTAAGGCCTCCCCCCCCCCACCCAACTTTTCATTTTATAGAAACAGCGCGCGCGGAAGATAATCATTTTTGGATCTATATCTATCAGGACTTTCTCTCTCTCTCTCTCTCTCTCTCTCTCTTGCTTTCGTTTCTTCGTTAATAAAAATTCAATATGGTAAAAAAAAAAAAAATTGTTCATCATTATAAGTTAAAAATTGACAGATAAATAATTGCATCACTTTTCTCACCTCTTCTCTCTCACTTTTTTTTTTTTTTACTCTAAAGCCAATATTAATAATCCCCCCCCCCCCCTGCCCCCCCCCCCGAATGAAAATGAAACAGATTTTGGCATAGTCCCTAGAGGGACTGATTTTTGCGGAGTAGAGAGGTGAAGGGCCTCTCACTCCCAAACAATGGGAACCGGGTTGTTGACTCTCGAGCTAGATACCGGTAAATAGGGTTGGTGCATGCCTCCGTGCATGATGCACCAGGGGTAAAAAAAATCGTTGGAGTACATCAGTAAAGCACTAGTACTCTTTGGTCGATTTTGTTCAAAAGCTTCGTGTCACGTCCCATGGGGGTGTTTAACTTATATAAAATTATAATTTATATAAAATTTCAGCCTCATAGTTCATGCTTAAAATTGAACACACACACAGACCATGTCGCGAAAACCACTTTTTTGGACTCAGGCTTCTCTCAAGAGAAGACATTCGCTTCCCGTTCTAAGCGAAAAAGATTTATTTCATTTGAAATAAATAGGAATGGCCTTAAATGCCGAAAAAAACCTGAAACAACCTCCGTGATGTTTGACAAAAAAAAAATCAAAATCGATTTGGGTCAGTGACTATAAAATATTACTAGAAAATTCAAAAGCTGTTAAATCATGAATTTTGTTGCATGGTGACCCAAATTAACAAATACGTATAGAATTATCTTCAAATAGGGCATGCATGATCCTTTTAGCATGCTCCATCAAAAGAGTTAACCAATCAAAAGTTATGATGCAAAACGAACTATTTAGGAAGAAGGGTTCTATAAAAAAAAAACAAAAGATCTTTGCTTCTTTTTCGGTTAAAAAGAAAGCATAAAAATATCGATACAAAATTTTTATTAAATAAAAAAAAAAAGAATAGAATAATAATAAGAATGCTTTTTTACTTTCTCTTACCCTATATATGAAATATATAGAAAGTATGGGATTCATGTCAAAAATTCGATGTCGGGATTTTGATGGATCTTCACGTTTTGAGGTCCCCTGAATCCAAAAAAGTGGTTTTCGCGAGATGGTCTGTCTGTGTGTGTGTGTGTTTGTGTGTGTGTCTGTGTGTGCTCAATTTTAAGCAGGAAGGAATTGAGCTATGAGGCTGAAATTTTATATTTAAGTTAAACATCCCCCGGGACCGAGAAAATAAGCTTATTAACAAAATCGGCCAAAAAGTACTAGTACTTTACTGATTTACTTTTTCAGTTTTTTTCGATTTTCTCAAAATTCGCTGCAATGATTTTGTTTAAAATTCATAAATGAACTATTTTTTAGATGCTCTTTAAAAAGTATATCAGTGAAATTTTTCATTGAAATTGTTTGAAGTACACTTTATAGATGTGGAAGCATCTGTAGCTCAGCGTCATCTTTGAATCATCGCGTGGTCAAGTATGGAACTAAAGTGCTAAGAGCAACTAAATATATCTCGACGCAAAAAATCTGGTGTGACGGGCACGGTGCACAACTTTCTCTTACCGAAAGGTAAGGGTTAGATGTTTTTTCCTGAAATTTAAAAAAAATAAAATTTTTTGGCGGAATCTATTCTTCTTTTATAAATATTTTGAGAAAGTTAACAAAATAATTTAATTTATATAATGGACGTTTATGATTTTAGTGCAAAAAATCCCAAATCGAAATGATAATCATAAAAGCCTTTAGTCGATTGAACAACCTTAAAAGTAAACATCTTTTTTATTCAAGATGGTTTATTTATTTATTTATTTACTTAACTCACCCGTTTTCTGCTACTGAACATAAACATAAAAAAAAAAAAAAGGTATTACATTAGTGACCTCTTTTTCTTCTATCTTTTTTACCTTTCTACCTCCATGTTTTAAAATTTCCATTTTATTTTCCATTACGTACACGCACACACACACACACACACACACAGTAACAAAAACAAAAATCCTATTAATACTTTATTTAATCTGATTTAAATTATTTTGACTTGATGCCAATAAAAAAAAAATTAATGTCAAAATTCAATATACAGATATCGAAACAAGAGTGGATAGAAGAGGGGAGGGAGGGGCAACATGAGCTATTACCTCCTCCCCCTCCTCCTACTTATTCAAAATTTGAAAAAATATTTTTATTAAATTTTTAGATTAACATATTAATTAATTACCAGAGTTGCAAGATCAGAAGGTCAAAATTACCATTTTATTCCCAACACTAACAAGGGGAGTGCATAATCTTCATGTCACCGATTTGAACGAAAACATTTTTATGTGTAGTACTTAATGAAAAACAAATTCTATTAAAGCGAGAGGACACGCTTCTCAACCGTTCGTCTAAAAAAAAATGTTAAAAATTTTGCCAGTATGTCTTAAGCCGTTGCTAACAATAACATTTACAAAATCCCCGATGGGTAGATCGGTAGCGTTCATTCTTTGTAAACATGAAATCTCGAGCCTCGAATCTCGCCCTGTGCAACTATTTTTTTTTTTGTGTAATTTTTTTTTTTTTTTGGATTTCTAAGAATATTTTTTAAAATTAATAAATAAATAAAAAGTTTTTTTAATTATTGTCTTTTAATTAATATTTATTTGAATTTCCTTTAAATATATGAAAAAACATGATAAAAATTAAAATCCAATAACAAAAAATTTTTTGTGTACCGATAATTTATTTTTTTTTTTTTTTTTGGATTTCTAAGAATATTTTTCAATATTAATAAATAAATAAAAAGTTTTTTTTTATTATTGGAATTTAATTTTTATCATGTTTTTTCATATATTTAAAAGAAATTCAAATATATATTAATTAAAAGACAATAATTAAAAAAAACTTTTTATTTATTTATTAATATTAAAAAATATATTTAGAAATCAAAAAAAAAAAAAATTACACAAAAAAAAATTAGTTGCAGAGGGCGAGATTTGAACTCGAGATTTCATGTTAACAAAGAATGAACACTACCGATCCATCCATCGCGGCTTTTGTAAATGTTATTCTTAGCAACGGCTTAAGGCATGCTGGCAAAATCTTTAACATTTTTCTTTAGACGAACGGTTGAGAAGCGCGTTCTCTCACTTTAACAGAATTTATTTTTCATTAAGTACTACACATAAAAATTTTTTCGTTCAAATCGGTGACATGAAGGCTATGCACTCCCATTGTAAGATGTATTTTAGCCTCGGTTTTGAAAAAAAAAAAAAAAAAAAAAAAAAAAAAACGAAAATTTGTCAACTCTTTTTACACCTGCAAAATCTCAACACTTTGGTTCCTTGAGATCACCTTCCTTAAGTTCTGTCGAGCTTAGAACAAATGTGTCAGGAACGGACCTGAGATTTGGAGCTACAAGGAATTTTTTGTTTAATTAGTCTATAATGAGTAAGAATACAAAATATCTAGCGTAAGTTTAGGCCTTATGAGTGGGATTTAAATTTTGCATTTAACGAGTATCTATCCAGTGAGGGTGAGGGACCTGGCAACGAAATAGAGCAACAGTTACCACAATCAACGTTCAGCGCTCGCCAACGGTATAGGTCAATTACAAATATATTAATATATGGATGGCCTCAGCAGCCGAGAGGGCAAATTAAAAAACAAATCCGCTGAGTATAAATGAAGCGTGAAAGTTCCAAAGGGGGTAAGTGCCTAAATTAGAATCCTGAGATAATCGCGAAAATCTGATTAAGAACAGAACAGTGCTTTTAGTTGCCATTTTATCCAATAAATGAAGCAACAACACGTTACGGAAACATAAGGTTTATTAACTAGAGCAGTTTTAATAAATAAAAAAAAGGTTTACAAAACCAAGAACTTTTAGTACCCAAAAAAGATTACAAAAGAAAAAATCTGGTGTGACTGGCGCACAGCACACAACTTTCTCTTACCCTTCGGTAAGAGAAAGTTGTGCACTGTGCTGGTCACACCAGATTTTTTGTGTCGAGATATATTTAGTTTCCGATAGCACCTTAGTTTCAAACTTGCATTTTAAATGTTGACTGCTTCAAATAAACTATGGTTATTTTTCAAAATTTTAATCTCATATTTGGACATTTTATACACAATATAGATTCGTAAATAAATACAAAATTTCATAAGAATTGGAAAAAAAATTTTAAATGCGTAAAAAGTTCCAAAGGGGACCCCCTTTTGAATCGAAATTAACATACAAATCCCTATAGGAAATTAACATTGGTCAAATGCGAAGATTAGGTGGAAAGTTTAAAACGCGTAGAAAGAGAGAAGATAATTTTGTGAGAGAGAGAGAGATATATATGTTTTATCCGAAACAATTACAGGCAGAAATAAAATAAAAATAAATGGGAATTTAAATAATAATTGATTTTTAATCTTAAGGAAATGGATTTGCAGCCAAGGAGAATAAAAAAACTATTTAGTTTCTTTCGGTCGACGTTTCGGACGATTTTTTTTTTTTTATAAAAAAAACATTCACACTTTTTTCTCACTCACACTCGCATTCACACACACATTCACACAGTCTTTTCGGCAACTTAGGCCATATAAGACTTTTCCGATAACCGTTATTTATTAATTTATCTATTATTGGGGTCCAGGCATTCTTATTTAAGCCATCTGGTATCCAAATGGCTTAAATAAAATCATCGGACTGCCTGGGGTCCGAAACCGCGACTTTTGGTATACGAGGTTAGCACGCTAACCTCTACACCATGCCTCGAGGGCAATTGATTTTTAATCTAATAAAAAGAAAAAGATTTAAATTCCGTTACCATGGCAACCATTTCTCCTATCTTTCCTATGAAGCACAAGAGTAAAGTGTGCTTCAAACAATTTTGAGGGCAAAACGAGAATATACATTTGAAAGAGCATCTAATAAATAATTGATTTTTGAATTTTAATCAAAATCGTTAGAGCGAATTTTGAGAAAATCGAAAAAAAAAAAACTGTACATCAGTAACGTACTAGTACTTTTTGGCCGAATTTGATTAAAAGCTTATTTTGTCGGTCCCGGGGGGTGTTTAACTTAAATATAAAATTTCAGCCTCATAGCTCAATTCCTTCATGCTTAAAATTGAACACACACAGACAGACAGATACACACACAGACACACAGACAGACCATGTCTCAAAAACCACTTTTTTGGATTCAGGGGACCTCAAAACGTGAAGATCCATCAAAATCTCGACATCGAATTTTTGACATGAAACCAATACTTTCTCTCTCTATATATTAACATATATATAGAGTTAAGAGAAAGTAAAAACATTAATTTTACCAAGTTTCTACAAACCTCTTTGCGTTTTAACAAACAAAGGAGTTTACAAAACAAAAATACTGAAGTTTCTATAAAAGTATTTGCGTTCTTGTTTACCTAAATGATCACATGGTCCTAATGCACTATTTCTTATTATCGGATGTTTTATTAATGGGATCTACCGAAGCTAAGTTCAATGACAAACGCAGCGCCGCTTGGCACTTATAACCTTTCTTATTAAATGATCTCTGAACATACCGGTAGTGACAACTTTTGACGTACTTAAAAAGTTAAATTTCGTTAGGCACAAATTCCCTTTATCAGGGCATGCAGCATACATACTACATTTCTAACAGAAAATCTCAAAAAATGGCAGATACTCCATTTGGTACTTACACTCTTCAATTGATTAGGCTAAAATTATTGGAAAAAATATATTTTTTGTTTTGGTCCTTCGGATTTTGTGACTTGAATTCCTCACGCTTGTTTTTCGGGGTCAGCCAACCGAACTTTTTCCCTCTTTGGCTTACAATTTGTTAGCTTAACAATAGTGGTTTTTTTCTCTTTTTTGCTTGCCTTACCCACGGGATACCCGTTATTAATTAATATATCTATTGGACCCCGGGTTTGACGTAGTAGGTAGCGTGCCTACCTCCTATACCAAACGTCGCGGACCCCAGGCAGTCCGATGATTTTATTTAAGCCATTTGGATACCAGATGGCTTAACTAGAAATGCCTCAACCCCCAAAAATCATCGCACTGCCTGGGGTCCGAACCCGTGACGTTCAGTATAGAAGGTAGGCACGCTACCAAGTTTGATATTTATTTAAGGCAATTCTATCGATTGTACACATGTTTACATGAATTTTCACTTTGGTGAAACATCTCTCATCTACTCTCTCTCTACTCTCTCATCTACTTTAGTATTGTCTTGGCTTTTATAATTACACTAGTCGACAAGGTTTTTTTTCACAAGATATCTGATTAGTGAACCTAGTGCATTTTTTCATTCTGAATTCAGATATGTAGTTAGAATTTTTCCATCAGGCACAGTTTTAGAGATATAGAGCAAAATAAATTTTAGTAGAAAATGAGCTCTAAAACGGCTTTTATTTAGTCTATTTTTTTCGACCAGTGAGTGTACTTGTGTTTTTTCTTTGCTGACATTTTTGTTCATAATTTCGTTAATAATTAACAGATTTTTACGAATGAATGATTTTTAGAAAGCCAAAGAACTATAGAATATCGTAAATATATGTTTTTTTCATTCAGGGATATCTAAAATTTTATTGGGGGTGACCAAAGCAAAAAAATCTTGAAAATTTCTATTTTTCTAAACTTTAAGCCGTCTGCGGCACATCTAAATGACCTCCGATTGGGATGAAACTTAAAATTTATATGTATTCTAAATACCTGAATATTTTTACGGCGTGCGGCTTTAAAATAATTTGAGCATTCTAAATAAAAGCCGTTTTAGAGCTCATTTTCTACTAAAATCTATTTTGCTCTATATCTCTAAAACTGTGCCTGATGGGGCAAAACTGAAATGATATTTGAATTCAGCATGAAAAATACTTCTAGAATTTCAAAACTTTATTCTTGTGAAAGAAAAAAAGTTCATTTTTGTCGACTAGTGTTTTTGTACTCTTATTTTTTGGAGGCTTTAAAAAAAATACAATAGTACAATCATTTTTAAAAATAAAGAAATTTGAAATGTTTGAGAATTCTAAACCAGAGGGTTGCCAACCTTTTAGACAGCCGAGATCTTGCATAAGTTGTTTACTTTACGAACACATAATTATAATTGTAGAGGGCTATGATAACATATTGTGTAAAATCAAAGGAATAATTCCAAGAATTCATAATCAAATTTTCATAAAGTACTCATTCATTTTTTGTTTTTTTTTGTTAATTTCATCCCCAAAGGATAATGAGCTTTAAAATGAAGAGAGAGAGCGTGGGTGTGAGTGTCGTCATTTTATTCTTGTTGGTATTTTTTTTTTTTTCGTTTGTGAAATTAAAAAACAAACAAAAAAAATAAATAAATAAATAATTCAATCAACATAACAAAACTTGGAGGTGAAAACAGTAAGCGCAGGTGTGATAGCAAAAGGCAAAAACAAAACTGTCATGTTCAAACAAAAAAAAAAACATAATTTTGTTTTTATAAAATATTGATATAAAAAATCTGGTGTGACTGGCGCACAGCACACAACTTTCTCTTACCTTCGGTAATCGAAAGTTGTGTACTGTGCTTGTCACACCAGATTTTTTGTGTCGACATATATTTAGTTCCCGACAGTACGGAATATTTGAATTCAGATGTAAAATTAATAAGTATGGGAAAATATTTATATTTTGTAACCAAGGCAACCATTTCTCCTATCTTTCCTATGAAACACAAGAGTAAAGTGTGCTTCAAACAATTTTGAGGGCGAAACGAGAATATACATTTGAAAGAGCATCTAAAAAATAATTGATTTTTGAATTTTAATCAAAATCGTTAGAGCGAATTTTGAGAAAATCGAAAAAAACTGAAAAAGTACATCAGTAAAGTACTAGTACTCTTTGGCCGATTTTGATTAAAAGCTTATTTTTCCGGTCCCGGGGGCTGTTTAACTTAAATATAAAATTTCAACCTCCTAGCTCAATTCCTTCATGCTTAAAATTGAACACACACACACACAGACACACACACAGACACACACACAGACACACACACAGACACACACACAGACAGACCATGTCGCGAAAACCACTTTTTTGGATTCAGGGGACCTCAAAACGTGAAGATCCATCAAAATCTCGACATCGAATTTTTGACATGAATCCAATACTTTCTCTCTATATATATATTACATATATACATAGGTAAGAGAAAGTAAAAATAAACATTTATATAGCTGTAAACGACCTCTTGGAAAAGGAATTGGCAACACGAGCATCAAGCATATCAACAATTATTGATGGGTGCTATGAGCAAAAATTTTTTAAATCTGGTGTGACTCGTCTCACCGCACACAGCTTTCTCTTACTTTCGATAATTGAAAGTTACATTCAGTGCTTGTCACACCAGATTTTTTTGTGTCTACATATTTAGCTTCTGGCAGTAGAGTTGATCTGAGCTATTGAAATTATAGATAATATATCTCTTAGAAATATTTTCTAATTCCCCTTAAGAAACTCCTGGCTCGGGTTGTAGTTTATGTAGAAGAAATAGCTGTGTATGACTATGTATTATTGGAATTTCAAAGGAAGTGATGGCCCCTGAAGACAAAAAAAAAAAATTATTTTAATCCCTCGTTAATATCGATGGGGCTAGCTAAATTTCTGATCATAAAATAGAGCAATCGCGTTTTTGCTGCTACCCTGGTAGGAATACACAATTGGGTAAGGCTTGGACCAGGCTTGGACCAATCGTCCCTAGTATTGGACGAGGTTTGGGGCAAGCCTTGGGCTTGGGAAACAAAAAAACCAATGTTGGCCCAAGCCTCGAGAAACAAAAAAAACAAGGTTGGCTCAAACATTGAGAAACGAAAAAACCAGTTTTCTGATTCTTTGGAAAAAAAAATCTGGTGTGACTGGCGCACAGCACACAACTTTCTCTTACCCTACGGTAAGAGAAAGTTGGGCACTGTGCTGGTCACACCAGATTTTTTGTGTCGAGATATATTTAGTTTCCGATAGCACCTTAGTTTCAAACTTGCATTTTAAATGTTGACTGCTTCAAATAAACTATGGTTATTTTTCAAAATTTTAATCTCATATTTGGACATTTTATACACAATATAGAATCGTAAATAAATACAAAATTTCATAAGAATTGGAAAAAAAAATTTTAAATGCCTAAAAAGTTCTAAAGGGGACCCCCTTTTGAATCGAAATTAACATACAAATCCCTATAGGAAATTAACATTGTTCCTATGCGAAGATAAGGTGGAAAGGGAATTTAAAAAGAGTAGAGAGAGACGATAATGTTTGCAAGTGAGAGAGAGACATATATGTTTTCTTTGAAACAATTAAAGACACAAATAAATTTAAAAAAAATGGGAATTTAAATAATAATTGATTTTTAATCTAATAAAAAGAAAAAGATTTAAATTCCGTTACCATGGCAACCAGTTCTATCTTTCCTATGAAGAACAAGAGTAAAGTAGTCTTCAGAAGATTTCAACGGCAAAATGAGAATATACATTTTAAAGAGCATCTAAAAAATAATTGATTTATGAATTTTAAAAAAAATCCTTGGAGGGAATTTTGAGAAAATCGAAAAAAACTGAAAAAGTACATCAGTAAAGTACTAGTACTTTTTGGCCGATTTTGTTCAAAAGCTTATTTTGAGCGTGTGGGAAGGTACCTAAGTTAAATATAAAATTTCAATCCGGTAGCTCAATTCCTTCATGCTAAAAATCTGTCCACACATACAGACACACGCACACACACACACACACACACACACACACACACACACAGACCAATTTGCGGGACCCACTTTTTTTGGACTCAGGGGACCTCAAAACATGTATATCCATCAAAATCTCGACATCGAATTTTTGACATGATCGCAATACTTTCTCTCCTATATATTTCATATATAGGCTAAGAGAAAGTAAAAATGGATGGTTGATCCAAGTCTCGGGGTAATAAAAATCCCTGGAGGAAAAAAAAAATTGTTCCTCGAGAGATTTGAACTCGAGCTTTTTGGTTTTGTTCTTCATTTGTTCAATGCCTTTACGCTCTCGTACACAGTTCTTATAGTGATATGACTCTTTTTTAAGCTATTTGATTTGCCCGTGGGTCAATTAACCATTGGGCCAAGTCTGGGTCCGGGCTTGGTCCATTGGTGACCTCCCAAGGCTCAATTTAATAAAATAATACCATTGAGCCAAGCCTCGGACCAGACTTGGCCCAATGGTCACTACCCAAGGCTTGGCAAATGACAACTGGCCCAATTCATTCAGCATTGGCAATTCCTACCAGGGTGATGTCGAATGATGCTCAATTGTGTTTTACCTCCTCGGTGTGCGTTGACCCATAGAAAAGCATTGAAAAAAAAAAAAGTTTTATGCACGATTCGTCAAAAACGTTTTGTCGAAGGGCATTTTTGTTCAATTGTTTAGTGTGCGTTCAGTCTGAGCAATGAAAAAGCAAAACTTTATCATGGATGGATGGGTCCAAGAAACAAGCGAATAGAAAGTAGTCATTGGCTAGCGTTGCTGTTAGGGAATTCGTAGTAATATTGAGAACTTTATATAAGAATATAAGTAAGAGCTCTTTGAGGGTGGTACACAGAAAGTCACCGTCGTTAATAGCATATTCGTGAAATTACATTTAACCTGGATTCCTGGACTCTTAATTTCAAGAATCTTATTCTACTTATAATCACACAAAAAGCCTTTAGATTTCAGGGCCTAACTTTTGGGACACCGATTTTTTTTTTTCTTATACGGCGTATAAGGAATAAGATTTATGAATTAAATTAATAATTCTAATCCTTTAAAAGGATTGGATTTGAAAACTTTTCAAAGACTTTAGATATTTTTTAAAAAAGATTATCATCTAAACTTTTTTATTTTATTATTATTTTTTTTTTTTTTAAGAACATAATATTTAATCTTATTGGGTCAAGGCAGAAAGAAAGAAGAGAAATCAAAATTGACATTCCCTCTCTCCATAGAATTCGTTTTTGTTTAGTAGTTGGATATTAGGAGAATCTTCGATTTGAAACCAAATGAGAGGGGGAAAAATACCGACTTTCCAAACATTCTCTTCATCAGGAACTTTAACACTTGATTAATTGTCCTTTTAAAAGGATTAAAAGCCGCGGTGACATCGTTTCAAAATAAAATAAAAAGAATATTTAGACCCTGTTATGCAATGGTGTGTCAAAGACCAAACATCGAGTTTTGAGAAAATCAACAATAAAGTTTTTTGTTTACATTGGATTATATATAATTTTTCTTGTCAATTGTGCAAGTAACATTAAATATAAATTTTTTTAGGACATATTTCATAAAAAATACTATTAATTATAGCATTTGAAACAATATTCCGTGCTTAACTCATTTTTGAATTTTTTGGTCTTTGACACACCATTGCATAACAGGGTCCATTTAATCTTCTTCCACAAACAGAAAAATGGGGGGGAAAACTAAGGGGACTGAAATATTTTTTTGTATGTTCGTGCAAAACAATGAATGCCATCCAGACTCTATAAATTTGCCTTCTCGACCTCCGTCTTTCTTCAAGTACCTAAGGCAACGCCATTTAAAATAGAGGTTTGTTTCCGTCATTGATAAATAAAAAAATAAACAAGTACTTCATTGAATTTGACACAAAATTTTGATCTATGAATAAATATATTATAGGTGACGATGTGAAAGGTGAAAAGTTGACAAGAGAGGAAGATCGAAATAACACTCCCAATGCAAGAAATAAAGACAAAACATTTTCTTACATTGGAAGTTTTATTTTATACCCTCCTGGCTGACGTCCAATTTCCTAATAAAAAAATTATATATGAAGCATTGTTATTTTCAGCAAGTTTATAAAGCAGATTGGAAAATATGGAGAATAAAACCAGCCTCTTCTTCTCTCCCACCACTTCATTTTATTCCAAATATTTCGGTGCCTCCACAGGGACCATCATCAGTGCATATATGAACATTCTGAGATTTTCACAAATATATTTTAGAAAATTTAGAGCGCATGGGCTACGGTCTGGTCGTTTTTTTACCAGAACATATCAAAATTTGTGACAACCTCTTTCAGAATATGCACTGATGATGTCCCCTATAGAGGGACCGAAATATTTGCAATAAATTGCAGTGGTGAGAGATAAGAAGAGGCCGATTTTATTCTCCTTATCTTCCTAAAAATTGATATTTTATTAAAAATTGTATTATTATTATTATAGCAATTCTTTTTAATTTTACAACTAGCGGAGCCGCCCACCAGCGGCGGACATTCGCCTTTTCTTTATTACCCTGGTCGTACACGAGGACATTTTTTAAGCAATTTCTGGCGACATTTCTGGCTCCATAAAAATGTCTTCGTGTATGACAGCAAAAATGGAATTGGAATTGGAATTGGCTTGAAAAAAAATGTTTGTTCTATTTTTTCGGGCCAAATCGGCGCAATCAGAATGCGCACAAACGCAAACGCGTCGAAAATGGCCGTTTGAAGACATTTCTCGGTCAAGAAAAATGTCTCCGTGTATGACGAAAAGTTGTCTGATCGCGCCAGAAAAATAGCCCGTGTTCTATTTTCTTGGGCCAATTCGACGCAAAGAGGGTGCGCAGTAAATCGACCATATCTGGCAACACCGCTTTTTGGAAATTTGTTGTCATCATAACCTAGAATTTTTCAGTTTTTGACAGCAGTTGACAGATCTTTAAAATAATTATATTGTCAAATTATCATAAAAATATAAAATATATCGACACACCTCATTTGGAAAATAAAATTAAGGTAAGAATTAATTATTTAATTAAATTATTAATAAATAACATTATTATTTATTTAAATTTTCACTTGGAATATAATAATTAATAAAAATATATTTTTTTGCAGTTCTTTTTTGGAAATTATAGTTTATAATAAAAGAAGAGCAATATCTAGATTATATATTTATATTATAATATAAGGTTAATGAATACTTTGTTTTAAATAACTATTATTTATTTAAATTTTTATTTGGAATATAATCTTTGATAATAACTAAAATATTTATTTTAGATGAATTTGAACAAACAATTATGATTTAAATTTAAATTGTGGAAATGTTTTTTATGATGAACTGAGAAGTTGATAGTTAATAAAATAAAACACGGTAGTTTTTTGGTTGCAGGTTTATTTTCGACTGAACATTCAGTTCAGATGGTTATAAACCATAATTATCAGGCTTGGAAATCACAATCAAGTTATATTTTGTATAATATATGAATGCATTCATTCCTTTATATTTTAGTTTAATGATTAACAAAATTTTAAATAAATAAAATTTTCATTGTGCATATAATATTTATTATTTATCTAAAGAAACCAAAAATCCTTTGTATAGATATTAAAAAACAATTCTTAGCTTATTTTTTTCAAAAAGAGGTATGTCTATATATTATTTTTATTAATAAATATATATTTCTATATATATTAAGGACCTCTTATAGTTTTAACCTAAAAAAGTTTTTGATTCAGCTGTCAGTTTAAATTTTCAAACTGCGCACGTTTCTGCGCAGAATTGGCCCCAAAAATACAAATGTCCTCGTGTATGACAGGTTTTTTTTCAAGCTAGAAATTCAGGCCATTTTTTCAAGACATTTTTATGGAGCCAGAAATGTCGCCAGAAATTGCTTAAAAAATGTCCTCGTGTACGACGGGCTTTATGAGAAGAAAATTATTATTGCTACTATTCCAGTCCAATGCCTGCTTGAGGATTTGCTTACATTCATAGAATACAAAAATGCAAAGAATAAATAAATCTATACATTTCCTATGGGAAAAATCGCAACAGGAATTTTTTTTTTTTTTTTTTTTTTTTTTTTTTTTAAACATTTACACTTTTTTCTCATTCACACTCACACTCACACACGCATTCACACAGTCTTTTCGGCAACTTAGGCCATTTAAGACTTTAAACGATATCCGTTATTTATAATTATACATATTGGGGTCCAGGCATTCTTATATAAGTCATTTGGTAACCAAATGCCTTATATAAAATCATCGGACTGCCTGGGGTCCGAACCCGCGACGTTTGGTATATGAGGTTAGCACGCTAACCTCTACACCATGCCCCGAGGGCGCAACAGGAATTAATAACTAGGGTCCGACCGAAACAGGATTTTCAGCCGAAACCGAAACCGAAACCGAATATTCGGCCTCAACCTTAGTTTCGGCCGAAACCGTAACCGAAACCGAAACTTGTATTTCCTATAAAAAATTTTTTTTACCTTTTTTTTAGGGAGACTAAAATTTTTTTCTCCCTCAAGTGCAAATTATTTGACCTTTTTTTTTTTTTTTGCATGCGAGTCTCATCCCATTTTTTCAGTCTCTGGTTTCGGCCGGCCGAAAGGTTCGGCCACTTTTTGGCCGAAACCGAAACTACGGCCGAAACCATGATTTTTGGCCGAAACTGGCCGAAACCGTAACCGAAACCGAATATTCGGTCGGTTCCTATTAATAACTCAAAAGGTTTAGGAATTTCGGGACAAAAATAATTGTCCTATAATCCTTAGAAGGTGGAGGCGAGCGTGGCTTATCGGATAAGCTGAGGGTTAGTAATACGAGGTAAAATGTCACTCGAGTTCGAACCCAACTTGCCGAAAAAATTCAACCAAAGTCGAACGTCTCTGCTGGAGCAAAAGGGAGTACACATCCCTTCCAATTCCAGGCACTTAGGGCCTGAGGGATGGACAGGAATTCAGGGGTAAAACATCACCCGAATTCGAACCATTCCTAGATCGGGGGAGCACAATAGATCTGATCTAGAAGGTCGCAGTGCAAAGAGAAGCCCCAGAACAACTAATCAATCAATCAAAATCCTTAGAAGGTCCTCTTTAAGTATATAAAATTTCATTTCAAAATCCTAACGGGAAGTTGGTCAAACAGAGCAGGACAGACAGATGGACATTAGCGAATTATATAAATAGATGTAAAATAAAAACCTTAAGTTAAAAAAATACTTAAGTTTCAAAATTAGTTATAAATTCCGCCCACAGGTGTCATTGTGCGCTTTAGCCCCAACACTTTCAAAATATTCATTTTGTTGTATTCTTCGATCGATCTTTGTTTTCGTTATTTAATTTAAAGGAAGTTCTTTGGTGGGCACACTGTATTTTATCAATGTTGGCGACAATGCGACTTCACATGTTAACCGATTTTTGATGTAAAAACTTTCACATAATCTGAATTTTTTGTTTTATTCTTCAAAAAATAATAATACGTAGTTTAAAGCAGAGGTGATTTGAATGCAAAGTAATAAAAATAAACAGTAAAGAGCCCCTCACCTTTAACGCCTAAAAGTCTAACTTAGGATAAAAATATCAGAAAGAGGGAGGGATTCATTAAGAAAATTAATTGATTTTACTCTAAAGAAAGGAGAGAGCATAAAAAAAAGTAATTAAAACTACGAATAATTTATAGAATAAAAATCTTACCATTAAATAATATTTATGGATATAATAATATAAAAGTAAAACGTTCTTTTATTTTTTTTTTCTTGATAAATAGAGGATAATTTAAAAAAAAAGAAAGTTGAATCTTACTACAAAATATCCTGCTTGCTAAATTCCCATTAATCTTCACGGTTCATTTACTTATATTGATACACCATTAGCCTCATATTGATTTTCAGACCAGAAAATCACGGCGAAGAACCTCCTTTGCGGAGAAGGGCCTTTTTTCCTTAAATAAAAAATCTGGTGTGACTGTCGCACAGCACACAACTTTCTCTTACCTTCGGTAATCGAAAGTTGTGTTCTGTGCTTGTCACACCAGATTTTTCGTGTCGACATATATTTAGTTTCCGCCGATATATTAAAATTCAAGATGTAAAATTTATAAGTATGGGAAAATATTTATATTTTGTTACCATGGCAACCATTTCTCCTATCTTTTCTATGAAGCACAAGAGTAAAGTGTGCTTCAAACAATTTTGAGGGCAAAACGAGAATATACATTTGAAAGAGCATCTAAAAAATAATTGATTTTTGAATTTTAATCAAAATCGTTAGAGAGAATTTTGAGAAAATCGAAAAAAACTGAAAAAGTACATCAGTAAAGTACTAGTACCCTTTGGCCGATTTTGATTAAAAGCTTATTTTTCCGGTCCCGGGGGCTGCCTAACTTAAATATAAAATTTCAACTTCCTAGCTTAATTCCTTCATGCTTAAAATTGAACACACACACACAGACACACAGACAGACAGACCATGTCGCGAAAATCACTTTTTTGGATTCAGGGGACCTCAAAACGTGAAGATCCATCAAAATCTCGACATCGAATTTTTGACATGAAACCAATACTTTCTCTCTATATATATATTACATATATACATAGGTAAGAGAAAGTAAAAATAAGTTTAAAGAAAAAATATTTGTTATTATATATCCCTGGAATTATTTGCAAATAGATAGTACAATTTCTATCATCTTAAAGCCACCGGGCGTGGGTTCGGATCCCGACCAGTTCGATCAATATTTAATTTATTTGGTTATCAAATGGTGTAAATTGAACCATCACATATATCGTATTTAAATAATTTGAATATCGTTGAAGTCTATAATTGTATAACGCCCCCCCCCCTGTTTTATAAAATAATGCAAACTCTAAAATTTACAAACTCTTATAATATAATATTTATTATTTTATTTATAAAACTTTAGCAATTATTTAGAAAATTGAGCACTGTCGCTAATATTCGCGCCTCCCCTTAGACTAGTACGCCCCTCACAGTTTGGAAAACGCTGCCTTAGGATAATTTAAAAAAAAAAAATAATAATAATAATAGAGAAAAAAAAACTCGCCTCGTATAAAAATCTAAAATAAAATTTTAAATAATATTGGCCTTGAAAATGTTTTTTTTTTTTTGTAAACCGAAACCAAAATATGCGCAATTGGTAACCAAAGGCGGATACAAGGGCGGATACAGGGGGGGGGGGATAGGGGATAATTACTATTATTTATTATTTTATTATTATTAAGTATTTTTTCAAATCTCGGGGGGGGGGAGTAATTATCCCCTCTTTTTTTGAAAAAAAATTTATTTTTAATGTAAAATGTTAAAAATTAATACTTAAAAATTTGATTTGTATTTACATTCTGAAAACAAGTACAGAATGCGCCTTTAATTTACCTAAATTAGGAAAAAATTGTGTGTTGTGCGACCAGTCACACCAGATTACCCCCTCCCCCTGAGAAACACCTCTGAATCCGCTTTTGGCCGAAACTAAGTTATCCAAATAAAAGAAAAAACCCTATCTAGCGATTTTTCTTTTTTGAAAAGCCCTTGATCTGCTTTCACTTTAGACAAGTAATCTCAGCTAATGTAAGATTTTAATAATAATAGAATATTAACGTTTTGGTGTAAATTAAATATTTGTGTCTTAATGTACCTCGCATTATAATAATGGATTATTTATCCTTAGCGATAGCCCCCGTTGGCTAGTAACAGAAAACACCTTCGAGTAAAGCAAGAAAGTTCATTTACTTGGCACTAGAGGCGCCACTGATCAAGAACGCCTGCGAGTTATGCAAAATCTTGCCAGAATTGACACTTTTTTGCCTATTTAACGGGGCGAATATTTAAAACAGTGGTTCCCAACCTGGGGGCGATCGCCCCCAAGTGGGCGATTTCGATTATCAAGGGGGCAATAAATAAGTGGGGGGCGATGAGTATTCAAAGGGGGACAAATTATTAGAGTTTACTAAAATTTAAAAGAATAAATCAAAGAGAAAAATCTCCTATTTAGAAAATGGCCTGTATTAAAGAGGATAAAAAAATTGTCATAAAAATAAAAGAGTCTGAAGACAATTCCAATCTAGAATTGAAACGTCTCAATCTAGAATTAATTAATAATCTTTCATTTTTGTTTTCATTATATAAAGATTGACCGAAAAAAGATCCATTTTTGTTATTTTCTTCATAAAAATAAAATTATTATTAGATTTTTAAAAGGTGACGCCAGGAAAGAAATCAGACAAAATCAATCAATCAAGTTCCTCAGATAACGTTCTCTTTTCAAAGTGAAAAAAATACAACACCTGCAGAAATAATGACTGAAACGTTGTAATTTTCAAGTATGAGTAGGATGGCAGCCAGCCAGGAAAGAAATCAGGCAAAAATGTAATCAATCTTTATCTAATTTTTAATGTCGATTGCCGACGTTTCGAACTCAAATCGCATTCTTCCTCAGGACAATCGGTAGTTACGATCCCATCTATATTTTACTAACTATCGATTGTCCTGAGGAAGGACGCTTTTGGGTCCGAAACGTTGGGAATTGAAATTAAAAATCAAGTAAAGATTGACATTTTTGTCTGATTTCTTTCCTGGCTGCCATCCTACTCATATTTGAAAATTTCAACGTTTCAGTTATTATTTCTGGTGTTGTATTTTTTACACTTTGAAAAGAAAACGTTATCAGAGGAACTTGATTGATTGATTCACTTTGAAATGAAGTATTTTTTTTGTTAAAAATTTTAAATCATGCAACCACTGATTTAAAAGCTCTGAGAGGGAGAGAATTTTTGCAACTTTCCCTAACACTATAAATTAAAGTTTCATCATTGAGATATATATAACAAACACACATTCTGCTTTATTCTTCGAACATGCAGATCAAATAATATTACCGTATTAATTAATTAGTCGTATTAAATGTTGCTATTCTGACGTTTGAGGGATTTAATTAAAGGAATTAAATTAAAAAAATATTTTCTCTAATTAGTCGCCCGGGTATTTAAACAAACATACAAACAAACACAAAAATAAGTAGGCAATATTTTAAACACAAATTCACTTGTGCCTGGGGTCACCTGGTTCGTTTACCGTCCCAAGCGGGAAAAATTTATTTCAAGGAAATTGGCTGCCGATTATATGAAATTTAAAGAATGGTGTCTAAATTTTGTTTAAAATCTTTTTCGGCAACTGAGGCCATTTAGACCCTATTTATTTCAATTCAATTGAAATAAATTTCTCGCTTGGGTCGGGATGCAAACCTCTGACCTTCGGCATCAGAAACTAACGCTCTACCTCTGACCCCTAAGTCAAAGGCAAAAAAGAGCTTAAAACAAATAAATAAAAAATACACAAAAATAAAATAAGATAAACTTTTTTGATCAGTGAAAACTTGGCCATTGAAAAAACACTCGATTTTGAATTGACAGAAAATTTGATTCTTACAGAACAATAACAAGTTTTCTTTATTTAATTGCAACCCCCCCCTCTCGTCCTAACGAGTGGTTGCCGCCCCCCCTCCCCTCTAACAAGATGTCTGGGTACGCCCATGATTATCAGAATATCCGTTTATTTACTCGAGCTGCTTTCGTCCAAGCAGACAAACCCCTCAAAGCACTGACGGAGCCATCTACTGGCACCCCCGTGAAATTACTTTATTTTCTATCTCTAACTCCTCCTTCTCGTGCGTTCATTTTTCTAGCTTAAAGACGGGGATTTCACAGCAACTTCCTCTTTTCATAGAGAGCTATTCTTGTGGGATCTTTTACTCCAATTCACTAGTTACTTTAGGATTTGTTTAAATAAAGTTATAATAAATAGAATATGAGCTATTAAATCAAATTTTTATTTAGTATTTCTAGAATCAGTGTTAGGGCATAAAACATTTTATTCATTTTTTTATGATCTTACTATTTGGCGTAACATTAATAACAATTTCACTAATTTCACCCTCTCTCTCTCTCTCATTTTTTATTTCTTTCTCTCATTTGGGATTAAGTACTAATATAAAAATGCGTATTCCTAGTGGACACTTGACAAGGTGGCCTTTAGAGACCCACGCATACAAAGGAAACCATTTTATATAAGTAATTTGTCAATGTGAATAAGTTTTTGTCTTTAATTTCCATTTTATACTCAAAGTTAAAAAAAAAAAAAAACTTAATTAAACTTTCTTTTTTTTATGCTTGGAATGCTCGTAAAAATTTTTGAACGTTCTTTTGACAAAAAAAAAATCTTTGGAAAGTAGTTGAAGTGTATTTTCTTTTATGGCGATGGGATAGAGAGATATAAAATATATATCTCTAGGCCTATAGAGAGAGATTTTTGTGAGATGGCTTTGAGATTAGTTAAAATCGTTTTGGATCTTGATTGGATCAAATCCTCGAGATTTTATGAAGAATGAAATAATTAGAGCGTATTAATTTGAAGGAAAAATTTACCTTAATTTAAGAGGATGGAGAGAGAATGAAGCCACTTACCTGAAAAAAAAAGAAATAAAAAATTAATGAATTGTGAATTATTATTAAAAAAAAAAAAAAAAAAAAATTAGTAAAACAATTTTCAAGAGAATTTCAAGCATAACCAGGAGAGAAATTTGCAACCTTTTTTATTCTAAGATTTCTTTTTGAAATTTAATTTAAGGAGGAACGGGAGCGAAGGTGTTATGCATGTTTTTCCCGATAAGATGGCGTTGTGTGTATTAAAAAGTATGCCCAAAAATCAAGTAATTCAAAAATTTGCCAAGAGATGTCAGAATGGTAGCTAATAATATTTACTGCAATTGGTTGATTTCCATTGATCTTTTAACAATAAATACTTTATAAATGTTATTATATATTATATATCTTTTATAAAAGCATAAAAATATATAAAATTAGGCCAGATATAGGCTATTACTATATCAGCTGTTAGACTAGCCTGCCATCTATTGCAGGAATGCTGAACTAATTTGACAGTTACTTTTTAAATAAATCATCTAAGCTTATTTTAAAAATGTCTTAATTAATATGTGATTAATAATAACAATAAATTCATTTTTAAATTTAAAAAAAATTAAAGATTATTGGGACAGATTGTTTTTTTTTGTATTTGCTTGATAACAAAAAATTTAATTACGATAATTTTTTAATAAGTCATTAAAAAAAATTATAGCTCGATGTCCCAATAATCTCTTATGAATTTAATTCATTTAAAAAAAAAACCGCATTGAAAAATTCCTTATAATAGTCTAGTTTTTTTTTTTAAGTGCGTTAAGACGTCGCTCCTGAACCCCCTTAACATATAGTTATAGAAAGTAAAAAATTTTCACATCTTCCACCTTTAACTGTATATATAAAAACCTCAGATTAGAAACCAGTGAACTGGTACCAAACTTTTAATAAATTTTCATCCAATTCAAAGAATCCAAAGGCACAAAAACTCTTTTGTTTCCTTACTGCTTGGAATAAATGAATACACAAAGATAGATATACTATAATAGTTAGAGTGAAGTACGTACAATTGCAACCGGAACCAAATTCACTTAGTGATTAAATCAATTGGATGGTGGTGTCTAAATTGACAACTTGAGACACAAACTTGGGTCCAATTACTGTAACATCAAAGGGCAAATCGCCTTAGTATAACGTTTCAGGAATGTTATTACACGGAATCCTTCGAAATTAATTTATTGTTTCACAATCTTCTCCATGAAAATTATTCTCTTATCTTTTGTTGAATTTGATAATGATTAAATATTTATGTTATATTTACTGAATTATACAAAATACTCAGGTTCATCAACGCTGTGAAAAAAGTTTGGTAGCTCCATGGCTCGATCAGACATTGATTTATTTGTATTGTAGTTGTTGCTGTTGAGTTGATCAAGGAATGGTTGCAGGAGCAGCCAAATTTTTTTCTTTAAATATTTTATTGGGCCGACGTTTTTAGTCTCAATAGAGGCCATCTTCAGGGCCCAATAAGTGTCAAGGACATATATATAATTTGCATTAGGCAGCTATGTGTAATGATGCTCATCAGGTGAGAGATCTTTGAATTTATTCTTTCCACTTTGCTATTCCTGAGGTCATTTATGTGACTGGCGATCCGCCGGGCGCTGGATCACGGCCTACCGGCTCATGCGATCATTATTGAATGCTGTTGTTTACTTCTATGTTTTTGCATTATAAATTGTAATTTACGTGTTCAATATTGCCTATTCATATTCACTTCTCTGTGTTATTTCTCAAGCCGCAACAATTTAGAATTATACTTTATATGATATTTACTATTAAGGGGGAGTAGGAGATGTCGTCTAAACGTACTTTAAAAAAACTAGACTATTATAAAAAAATTTTCATTTTTTTTTTTTTTTAATGAATTACATTCATAAGGGATTATTGTAACAAAAAGTTATAATTTTTTTAATGACATTTAAATTGAAAATTAATTTTTTTGTAATCAAGCAAATATAGAAAAACAAACTACAATAATTGAAATTTTTTTTTAATTTTAAAATGAGTTTATTATTATTATTGTTTAATATTAATTGAGATATATATATACTATAATTAAGAAAAATTTAAAGTAAGTTTAGATGACTTGTAATTAAAATCCCGTTAAAATAGTTTAGCATTCTGGCGATAGGTGGCTGGACTGGTAATCTTACGGCATTATCAGATCACTTATAAGCCTACATTTATATATTTTTATGCTGTTATAAATGATATATAATAATATTTATAAAATATTCCCTCTTAAAAGATGAACGAAAATTAAACAAATTCATGAGATTAAATATAGCCGTTCTTGAGATATTTTGTTCCCTACCATTCTGCCATTTGTTGACAAATTTTCGACTTTTGGCTTACTTTTTAAGTCAGCAACGATCTTGGTAGCTTTTTCCAGGACCCTGACCAGGTTTAATAGGATCAATAAAACAGTTGCTTCTAACAAATTTCAACTAATTTTTACATGCTAAGGACTTTAGACGGCCCAAAATTCTTTATTATCACTATTTAGACATTTATTAATAATTTCTTACATCTTTATAAGTATATAAGATTCAGGATAATTATTTTGTTTTGACTTTACAATAAAAATTTCTGTTCCCGCCAATCTTTAATATGGAACGCGAATTCTGTCCGCTAGAGTGCAGTCAGTACAGGTCGAGAAATCGGAGCCAAATGCACGAGCCCATGATTTGGGGGCCAAGGGTCCAGGCCTCTCCGGACAGCTCATTACTTTACTTTGCACCGATTTGCAACTTCACTTATGCAACTAGTCTTCTATTGTCTTATATTGTTGAAAATATAGAGGGAAGTGACAGACATGTAAAGAATAGAAGGACTGCCAGCCCCTGCTCGGGTAGCTCGTGGTCGCCATCCACGTACCCATTTTTTTTTTTTTTTTGGGGGGGCCCCCCCCCCCCCCCCCCCCCCACAAGATGCGGGCCCCTGAGCAAACATATGCTGCTAGAATATTGAATTAAATTAAAATTTCATGCTTTTTGTTATTTTTGCTTGGCTGATTTTTTTCTCTTCTATTTTTCCATCTAAAAATTTTATATATATATATATATATTTTTTTTTTTTTTTTTTTGAAACGAATTGAATATTCAATGATGTTCATATCATATCTAGATTCTATTAACGATAGTCAATAAATGTCATTGAATACATTTGTTCCTATGTGTATATATATATTCGCGTATAGTACATAGCCTATAGTAAAATTAAAAAAAAAAAAATATAGCATAGGATATGTATTTTTTCATATTAAATTTAATGAAACTATATTGGATGAAATAAATTAATAATTTTGTTTTATTATATTTTTTTTTTAACATTTAAAAGTGAATTAGCAAATTTACCTCTTTAAAAAAAAATTTACACTTCATTAAATTTTAAAAAATGCACGATCATTTTTTATTAACATCATTATGCTGATTAAATGCAACTAACCAGTCATATTAAAGTGAATATGTTCAAATTTCTAGGGTTAAAACTTTATATTAAACAAGCTGAGATGACTGAATAAACTAAAAAAAAAATCTTACATAATTTACTTTGATAGTAACACTCGTTTTGCCCTGTTATGCAAATGTGTGTCGACAAAATTCAAAATTGAGTTAAACACGGAATATTGTTTCAAATGCTATATAATTAATAATATTTTTTTATGAAATATGTCCTAAAAAAATTTATATTTAATGTAAAAGCTTAAAATTATTTTTACAATATTTCAATGCAGGATTTTCATTTTGCAAAAATGATTTATGTACCTAACACGTTTTTTTTATGATGTTAACAACAAGGGCGGATACAGGGGGGGTAAAGGGGGTAATTACCCCCCCCGAGATTTGAAAAATACCTTTTTTTTGCAAAAAAATGTATTTTTCACGTAAAATTTTAAAAATTAATTCTTAAAAATTTGATTTGTATTTATATTCTGGCAAACAAGTACAGAATGCGCCTTTAAATTACTGAAATTAAGAAAAAAGTGTGCTGTGCGACGAGTCACTCCAAATTACCCCCCCCCCGAGAAACACCTCTGGATCCGCCCTTGGTTAACAACCAATAAAAACTTATTTAACCTATATTATATATTGTTTACCTTAAATAAATCAAAATCCTTTTTTTTTTGAAAAATGAGAAATGAATTCGTAGATGTCAAAATTTAATTTTTAGATATTATTCCTGATAATGAAGATGAGGATCAGAGCGATTTCGAAAAGACAACAAAATAAAAAATATTAAGTCGATTTCATTATAACTTTGATTTACTGCAATTTACTGTTCCATGTTCACTTCCATTCAGGAATTAATTGATGAGAAAATTTTGTTAATACTTTGTATTTATTTTAAAATATTAATACTATTTAAAATTTATTAATGTAATTTTGATAAAAAGTTTCTATGCTACTAGTATTAAATATAACCATAAAAGAACTTTAATAATATCTCCGTTTTAATTTTTGAATTATAAACCTAAAATTATTTTATTAATATAAATAGTCATAGATTAATTTGCAATCAAGAGACTTTGAAGCATTTTTACAAATATATATTGACTTTTTGCAAAAATAATTTTTTATATTTTATTGTTTTTCTCTAAATTAGTCGTATTTTTACTTTCTCTTACTATATATATATAGAGAGAAAGTATTGGTTTCATGTCAAAAATTCGATGTCGAGATTTTGATGGATCTTTACGTTTTGAGGTCCCCTGAATCCAAAAAAGTGATTTTCGCGACATGGTCTGTCTGTCTGTGTGTCTGTGTGTCTGTGTGTCTGTGTGTCTGTGTGTGTGTCTGTGTGTGTTCAATTTTAAGCATGAAGGAATTGAGCTAGGAGGATGAAATTTTATATTTAAGTTAAATACCTCCCGGGACCGGAAAAATAAGCTTTTAATCAAAATCGGCCAAAGAGTACTAGTACTTTACTGATGTACTTTTTCAGTTTTTTTCGATTTTCTCAAAATTCGCTCTAACGATTTTGATTAAAATTCAAAAATCAATTATTTTTTAGATGCTCTTTCAAATGTATATTCTCGTTTTGCCCTCAAAATTGTTTGAAGCACACTTTACTCTTGTATTTCATAGGAAAGATAGGAGAAATGGTTGCCATGGTAACAAAATATAAATATTTTCCCATACTTATAAATTTTACATCTGAATTCAAATATTCCCTACTGCCGGGAACTAAATACATGTCGACACAAAAATCTGGTGTGACAAGCACAGTACACAACTTTCGATTACCGAAGGTAAGAGAAAGTTGTGTGCTGTGCGCCAGTCACACCAGATTTTTAGAGATAATTTATGAATATCTGTCATAATTACAGTATTTACTTGCACAATTGACAAAAAAAAAAATGATATATAATCTAATCAAAACAATTTAAATCAGAAAAACTTTCTCAAAACACGATGTCTGGTCTTTGAAACACATTTGCATAACAGGGTCCATTTATCTCTCTTGCTGAATCCAGTAGAAAAGAACAAAAAAATCGCTTTTATTTTTTGAATTTCTTCTATATTCCAAAAAGACAAGAGAATAAAGAAAATCTCTTGGCAATTTCTTGGGGATTTATTTTCATTAAATTTTATTTAAGGATTAAATACAGAGACCACCTGTGTAAAAAAGCCTCCTATACTACTACAACTCACTAAAATAAAGTAGATATTATCTCGTAATTAGAATATTTTAAAAGCGTAGAATATTTTTTTTTTTTTGAAAAATTAACAGAATAATTTAATGAGTTAAGTAAGACTTTTACATTATCCTGTAATAAAGAGTACATTTTTATTTTTGTATGTTATAATAAAAATAAAAATGAGTTCGTTTACTTTTAATTACAAAATCCCAACAGATTGTACCGGAGTGACAGATATTAATATTTTATATAGATAAGGTAAAAAATAAATAATTTTATTAGCATTATAAAAAAAAAAGGAACGTTTAAAATTAAAATTAATATTATACACTTGGCCTGATTTTTTTTTTAATGTCTATTGTATTTGCAAAAGTATGTCTGTGTGTGTGTGTGTGTGTGTGTGGGGGTGGGGGGGGGGGGGGTTGAGTTATAATGTTATATGACCAGAATTAAATCGGATAGACACCTTTATACTTTCTCCCCTCTAAGAGAGATATAATAGCCATTATGACCATTGGACGGGGAGGTTTCAGCCCTTCGTGTTTTGTAGCCCTTCCTTCTTCTTTCCCTTATAACCAACCCCCTAGCCAAAGGGATTCATTGCCTCTCCCTCCAGAAGGCGGGGCTATCTCTCTTTATGATTTAATAAGGTAATTTGAGCAAAGTCAACTTATCAAATTGTTCTCTCTTTCCCCTTTATTTTGTTTTATTCGTTACCTTTGATTTTTTTTTTTTTTTTTATTTGGAAAATTAATTTTTATAAGCAATTTCATTTATGTACTAATGTCATATATTGATATTAAATACGTTAAAGGACTCTCATATGTTAGATTATTAAATAATTTTTACTTTCGCTTACCCTATATACTATAATATATGAAATATATAGAGAGAAAGTTTTGGATTCATGTCAAAAATTCGATGTCGAGATTTTAATGGATCTTCACGTTTTGAGGCCCCCTGAACCCAAAAAAGTGGTTTTCGCGACATGGTCTGTCTTTATGCGTGTGTATGTGTGTCTGAGTGTGAACAAAATATCTCCAGAACTAAAAAAGCTACGAGGTTGAAATTTTATATTTGAGTTAGAAA
Source organism: Euborellia annulipes (assembly GCA_023213315.1). Taxonomy (NCBI): domain Eukaryota; kingdom Metazoa; phylum Arthropoda; class Insecta; order Dermaptera; family Anisolabididae; genus Euborellia; species Euborellia annulipes. The sequence continues at coordinate 17,156 of JAKCPI010015063.1, read as the reverse complement.
CCTCCGCAAGGGGTGAAAATAAGCTTTTGAACAAAATCGGTCAAAAAGTACTAGTACTTTACTGATGTACTTTTTCAGTATTTTTTGATTTTCTCAAAATTCGCTCCAAAGATTTTGATTAAAATTCAAAAATCACCTATTTTTTAGATGCTATTTAAAAAGTATATCGATGAAATTTTTGTGAAAATCGTTTGAAGTACACTCTACTGATGTACTATTTCAGTTTTTTTCAATTTTCTCAAAATTCGCTGCAACGATTTTGTTTAAAATTCATAAATTAACTATTTTTCAGTTGCTCTTTAAAAAGTACATCAGTGAAAATTTTCGTGGAAATCGTTTCAAGTACACTTTACTTATGTGAAGCATTCGTAGCTCAGCGCCATCTATGAATCGCTTGGCCAAGTTTGGAACTTAAGTGCTAAGAGCAACTAAATATATCTCGACACACAAAACCTGGTGTGACAAGAACAGTACACAACTTTCTCTTGCCAAAAGGTAAGAGAAATTTGTGTGCTATGCGACTAGTCACACCAGATTTTTTAAAGTGGTCTTTGGTTAAAAAATTAAAAAAATAAGTTTCAGATTGAATTTATTGCAAAATAAAAACAATATGAAAAAAAATTTTTCAAAATTCCACGTAAAGGAAAATCTTGGCGAAATATTTTTTTTTTTTTAATTTATTTAAGATCTTTTCCGGCATAAGAGACCATTTAGACCCCGAGCCTATTTATTTCAATTAATTAGTATCCAATTAATTGAAATAAATTTTTGTCGTCTTGGACGGGATGCGATCCCTCGACCTTTGGCACTAGAAGCTAATACTTCTGGGCCATATCGGCACAACATTCAAAAATAGTCTTTTTTCTTATTTTCCTTATAAATCATACCCTAGTCTATATTTATTATTATTATTATTCATTTAATGTATTTCTAGCCTGTTAGAAAAAATTTTAAAATATGGAAAAATACAAAAAATTAGCCGCGCCGCCCGCCTTCAGCGGGCGGCGCGGCTAGCCAGAGGGCTTCGCCCCCCTGGATTATATATATCAGTTTATATAGATTGAAGATTTGAATTATTTTAAATTATTTTAAAAATTATATTTTATCAATTTAAAAATTGAATTATTAAATCTCACAATTATTTTTTTTATAATTCATTATATATATTAAATTTCAACTTTCTTATTTTTGTGAGGGCTCGCTGGTGTAGTGAGCTAGGGTGTCAGCTTCTGCAAAGAAGATCCCTGTTCTAATCCTTGGCATGCGGGATTTTTCATTAAATAAAAATATTTATTTAATGTAAACAAATCCTCAAGCAAGCCCTGGATTGGAATATAGGATCCTTCCACAATAGCCCTCAGGCAACTCTACGAGGAGAGGGAGTTGCTGTGACATCCCGTCCTGTGGAAGGGACGTAAAGAAGGTTCCCTCTCGGTGATGCATTCTTCGAAAGGACTAGGCTACACGCCGGTGCTGAGGGAGTCCCTCCTCAAACTAGGACATCCTCCCTAGCATAGAAGAGGTTGGATATAAGGAGCCGGTTGGAACCAGAAATAAGGATTAGTTCACTAGCTAGAGACGAGAGCAGGAGGAGGAGCTAGAGATAGGAAATGATGTAACTTCACGGGGTGCCGGTAGATGGCTACGGCCAGAGGCCGGTTGGGTTTGAGGTGTGTGTCTCCGTACACGTAAGCACCTCGGGTAAATAAACGGGGATCCCGATAGGAATTTCAAAAAAAAAAAAAAAAAAAAAAAAAATTCTTATTTTTGTCGTCACGGATTGTGACGTCATGGCTTGTAGCGTCATGGCCTTTTACGTCACCTCGTTACAAAGCGACATGCTGATAGAAGAACCAAAAAATTCGTAGTGATATAATAAAAGTTTCACTTTAAAATTGTAAAAAAATCACATTATTTAAAGGTGTGCACTACTATAGATGGACGATGTTACGCATGAAGGAACCAAGCGCCATTATGATCGAAATTGAGATAAGAGCGCCATCTTGTAAGGAAAAAGATCTACCTCTTTATTTAAATCACAACTCTGTGCACTTTTTTGTATAAAACAAGAATGTGATTGGTTTTGTTTAAAATTGTGCAAATGAAATGCCCCTTATCTCAGATTTAAGTTAATGGTGCTTGGTTCCTTCATGCATAACATCTTCCATATAAGGACCCTGTAATGTAATAGTGTGTCAAACGCCAAAAAATTAAAAATTGAGTTAAGCACGGAATATTGTTTCAAATGCTATAATTAATAGTATTTTTTATGAAATATATCCTAAAAAATTTATATTTAATGTTACTTGCACAATTGACAACAAAAATTACTGGGGACTAATTGTTATAAGGCCTATTGTGTATTTCTAATAAATAAAATAAATACATAAAACATACCTATACCTAATGTATTTCTTATTAAGTCTTTTTTATACCCTGGTTCGAGAGGTTGTTCGCTGCAGGGGCAATTGTTTGCACCTAAGGACTTTTGCCCCGCTAGTGCGGACTTTTACCCCCTCGGTGGGGCAAAAGTCCGCAAATGAAAATTTTTGTTTAAATACCTCTCCTACTCTTATGCTACCGAATTGGAAACCAAAAATATTATGTAAGATAGCCAATTAACCAGGCTTTCAGGGGATGTTCCTATTTTTATTGTATCTTTCATAGGAAGGTCAAAAAAAATTCCCAAAGAAAAACTGCGGACTTTTGCCCCACCTTACTCTATATTCCAATGAAAACAAAAAAACTTTAATGTTAATTTTCTCAAATCTCGGTAGCTGGCGCTTGACACACTAATGCCTAACAAGGTCCATATGATACTGCTAATTAGTTGCATGCCAGTCAAATACCGTTTTTTTTTCTCTCATCTTTTTTTTTTCTATGATTAATAATTAAAATGAGATAGAGGATATTTTTCTTGAATTTTTTTTTTTTTTAAGGTGATTATATAAATAAGGAAGGTGGGTTTGATGGGCGGTGGGGAGAAGCAAGTACAAGACGGCAGCCATAAGCGGCCTGTCAAATACAAGACGCTGATATATAAATGGTTTTCCTCGTGGAATTAATCGCTTCTCCCCCATTTATACTGCTGCTCAGCCTTGCTTGAGTGGAGTAAGAATTAAACATAAGCCCATCGGTCTTAATCTCCCCCCCCCTCCCCACCTTCATATATACACACTTATATAGATATCAGTATATAGGTTCTGTTCTCACTATTTTGTATATTTAATCTAATTAATGACTCTCAGCTTGGGATATAATTGAAATTTTTGCTCTTCGATATGTTAATTATGCATTGATTTTATTTTAGATCTTTTTTTTTTGTTGGATTGCAGATTCAGTTTCTATACAGTAGATTAAGAGGGTCTAAACGTACTTTAAAAAAAACTAGACTATTATAAGAAATTTTTCAATACGTTTTTTTTTAAAATGAATTAAATTCATAAGAGATTATTGGGACATCGAGCTATAATTTTTTTAATGACATGGGCGCGCGTTCTGCGATACCATTTTGGAACGCACGCCAATGTGTTCGTTGGAACGTTCGAACGTGGAGTGGGCCGTTCCTTCTGGTGTTGGTTTTTAACCGCGCATCAAAGGTGCCAGTTGAGACGGCGATATTTACTATTTTGTATGTTTGTGCGATCCGAGCGATGGATAACCAAAGTTGCCGTAAATTAATACAACTATAGGGTATCAAAAGAACTGCTGTGGAATAGCAAAAGTTCTTCCTATCACAATAAATCAGTTGCTTGGAGAGAAATAGGTTTTGAAATGGGAGTTCTTGTATCCGAATTGAAGAAAAAATCACTGTGCTCTTGTCATATATATACTCTTTCATCCACCAAAGCGCTGTTCGTTTCAGTTTTTTCTTGTATATAATACTGTGAATAACGGGGCTGCTACTTTTCAAACACGACTGACCTGCATGTTGAACAATCAAACACTGGAACAGCTGCCAGGAGCGCGTAGTGGATACACGGCTTTAAGATATTTTTTTTTTTAATTTACGGTGAAAATTTGGATAAAAGTTGTCCTCATAGCCCAAGAATTAAAATTAATTAATTAAAAATGATTGTTTTTTTATATAGCTCTGATAATGGTCTTAACCAAAACCGAAACGTCAAAATAGTGGGCATGCTAAAAAAAAGAAAAACTAACTGCTTTCTTTATATTTATTTTCAACTGATTTCCAAAAATAAATTCACATCCTTAATATGGTACAAATTTTGATGAGAGAATTTGAGTAGAGTTGTCCAGATAATTACAAATTTATAAGTATTTCAAAATGGTTAAGGCCTATGTATCAAATTAATTAGGCCTAATGAGAACATGTTGAATGGGGAAGAGGTCGGCCGGCGTTTTTTTAATTAAATCTCTAACAAACACGATCTGTGCACAAAACAGCCGCCATTCTTTTGTATATACAAAGAGATATGATAAAGAGAGTTGATAAAAGAAAGAAAGTTTTTTGAAGATAAAAAAAAAATGGCAAATTTCTTCTTATTCTATTTCTGCAATCTTTTGGTGATCCGTAACAAAAAAAATGTGGTGTGACACACAACTTTCTCTTATCTTCGGTAATCGAAAGTTGTGTTCTGTGCTTGTCACACCAGATTTTTTTTGTGTCGATATATATTTAGTTTCCGACAGTATGGTACATTTGAATTCAAGATGTACAATTTATTTTATCTTTCCTATGAATTACAAGAGTGAAGAGGTCTTCATAAGATTTTATGGTGCGCGTTTCGGGGTGCTAATTTTGCGAGATTGCGGCCACAATTTTGAAGCTATCGACCTCAAGTTTTTTTTTTAAAATTAAAGCTATTTAAAATATCTACAACTTATAGAAGCCCTTTTTTTGATTTTCGAAAAAATAAAATTTTTTTTTAGATTAATCGCATTAAATAAAAGATATTTTTAAAAAAATTCGCTCTATATCTTAGAGATAATTAAATTAGTAATCATTGTGTTAAAAAATAATTAATTTTTTGCCTTTAATTAATTAGCTGGAAACTTTCAAATGAAATGGTATAAATCCCTTGTTTTCCTATGGGAAGATCTAACGCCATCTCTTGCCGCCTAGAGTAACTAGCTTCTAACCGTTTTTCGAGACGCGCACCTTAAAAGAAAAATGAGAATATACATTTTAAAGAGCATCTAAAAAATAATTGATTTATGAATTTTAAACAAAATTGTTTGAGAGAATTAAAAAAAAAAAAAACTGAAAAAGTGCATCAGTAAAGTACTAGTACTCTTTGGCCAATTTTGTTTAAAAGCTTCGTGTTACGTCCCAGGAGAGTGACTAACTTAAATATAAAATTTGAAGAAATAAAGTGGCTGTTGTATTAACCAATAAGAGGCTAAAGGAACGGGCAGCCAGGTAGTTAGTCTCCACGAAATGAAACTCTTTTGAGGAAACTGTTTCTTCTCCCTTTAGCCGCTTATTGTTAAATATAAAATTTCAACCTCCTAGCTCTTTTCGTTCTTCCGACAGACACACTCATTCTATAATCAGTATATATACATAAATTTGGTTTGTACTCGTCTGAGAATCGAAATTTAATTTAGTATATATACATACCTATAGGTAAGAGAAAGTAAAGTTTTTACCGGTAACAATGATTTTCCTTTTTATTTCTTAATAGGATGGGTCCCAAATGTCCAGTTAGTCATTAAATAATCAGTTTGAAACCCCTCTAAATAAGACGGCCATCTTGAAGTTAAAATGAGGAGGAAATCTATGGTTGGTTGTTGGTGTAATAGAGAAGGAAAGGGTCTCTAGGTGGTGCAAAATCTCATTTCTATTTCATGACCGAACCGGACGAGAGAGGGTCAGAGTCTGACGATGATGGTCAAAATGAGAGAGCCTCTCTCTCTTCTTGGCACTTTGTGTCATGGCAAGGCTGGCTATACTTATGGAAAAAGAATCAGGGGGAAATAAAAAAAGCATTTGTGAAATTCCGCTCATGTCTTATTAAACCTTTGAATATTTACACTCCCTGAGTCAAAATAAGAAACATTCCTAGGGAAAGAAGCGAAAAAAATTCTCCGAGATTTCCGAATAGTTTATTGAACAGTGGTTTAAATATCGATTTAAAGGTTAAAAAATTTAATTTACCCAAGTGGATATTTTAGAGTTTCATCAAATTGTAATTAATTTTATTTTGAATAGCGGCCAATCATAAAATAATTTTCTTTTTTTTTTCATGAAAAATGAATGTTTAATAAAGATACGTAGCTAATGAATATGAAACAAGTTGGTCTTTTTTTATTCTGTATCGACTATAACATGCTACTTTAAGGGGAAATAGGAGCGATAGTTATTGCCTAAGAGAAGGGCTCTAGTCCATCAGAAAGCTTGTTTTAGGCTGCTTCCATTTTACTTTCTCCTACTTATATATGAAAATATATAGAAAGAAAGTATGTCAAAATTCAATGTCGAGATTTTGATGGATATACACGTTTTGGGGTCAACTGAATCCAAACAAGTAGTCTGTCCGTGTGTTTGTGTATGTTCAATTTAAAGCATGAAGGAATTGAGCTAAAATTTATAAATTTTATATTTAAGTTAGCCACCCCCCTAGGGCGTGAAAATAAGCTTTTAATCAAAATCGGCCAAAGAGTACTAGTACTTTACTGATGCACTTTTTCTTGTTTTTCGATTTTCTCAAAATTCGCTCGAACGATTTTGAATAAAATTCAAGAATTAATCATTTTTTAGGTTCTCTTTAAAGTGTATATTCTCATTTTGTCATTGAAATCTTTTGAAGCACACTTTGCTCTTGTACTTCATAGGAAAGATAGGAGAAATGGCTGCCATGGTAACACTATATAAATATTTTCCCATGTTTATAAATTGTACATGCCGGGGGGCCTGGCAACGGAGACGAGCAACAAACACCACAATCGTTGCGGTTAAGTGATACCAAGCGCGGCGAAAGCTCGGGATTGGTGAGCCCGAGCAATCAGCATGTGGAACGTCCTCCGGTTGTTATGTATTTGAAAAATATATTAATAATAAATAAACTATTTTGACTTGAAAAAGAATACGATTTGAGTCCGAAACATCAAGAATAAAAAAATGTTTGTTTTATATTCTGGTTGCCTTCCCATTCGTAAAAATATGTACAGCTTACTGTTTAAATTTTTTGAAAAAGCTATGTATATATTAAAAGAGAGATATAAGAATCTATATAATAAATGATCTGTAGATTATAATTAATATAGATTCAATTTAAAGATGGAAAATCATTTTTGAAAATAATGAAAAAAAATTGCTTTTAGATAAAAATAGAGTTATTTGGAAAGAGATCTTAATAAAAAAAAAAATATTTTTTTTATTTATGCCAGAGCTTTCCACAATTTTTGCTGATTTTATGGCGAAGCAAGACTTCCATCTCGAAAAATCATTTTTTCTCATTAAAATAGAAAATGTTTTATTCTTTGAGTGTTAGCCAAATTCACTTTCACCCTTGCAAGTCAATAAAAATGTATTAAAATCGTAGAAGATAATTATTAATCATTATCTTTTTTTGATAAAGGATAAGAAAAATAGAGAGAAGGAAGGCCAAAGGATAAAAAAAAAAAAACAATTAATTAATAAGAAAAAAGGACATTGCTAGCTAGCTAGCTAGCTAGGAATATAATAAAGATAAAATGCCCTTTCTTCCTTTAAAGTTTCTCCCTTTGTTTCCTTATCTGCTATAGTATCTTAAAGAAGATATTCTCTATCGGGGATGATTTTCACTCTTGTTTGTTTTGGACGCGAGAGAAGAAATGTATCTGACGATTTAATTGATTATAAAATGCGCGCAAAATAATATCCTTAAAAAAAAAAGTTTGAATTTCAGATAATAGCGTCGTAATGGACACAATTTTAAGATTTATTTGAAAATTTGTGAAAATAAAAATCTGGTGTGACTGACTGTACATTTTTTTATCTAACAAAGCTGTGAGTGTTATTTATTGGCGAGGCCAAACATCCCATGGCCCCCGGGAATCGAACCCAGGAAGTACATTTTTTTGTGCCTATATAGATTTAATATTAGATAGTAGTCTGCATTAAAACCCAAGAGGTAAAATTCATACAGTCATCGATTATATTTTATCACAATGGCAACTTTCTCACATTTTTTTTGTGACACATAAGAGCAAAGTGTACTCAAGACTTTAGAAGAATTTTCAACAAAAAGAGGACTTCTGAGAAAATAAAAAAATCTGATGTGACTGGTCGCACCAAAGGAAAGAGAAAGTTGTGTTCTGTGCTTGTGTCGACATATACTTAGTTTCCGTTGATAGGTATATTAAAATTCAAGATGTATTAAAAGTATTTATAAGTATGGGAAAATATTTATATTTTGTTACCAGGGCAACCATTTCTCCTATCTTCCCAATGTATGAAGTATATGTGTAAATTGTGCTCTCGCCCTCGGGCTTGGCGTAGTTGGTAGCGCGCTTGCCTAGTATACCAAGGGTCGAGGGTTCGAATCTCAGGCAGTCCGATGATTTATGGATACCAAATGGTTTAAATAAGAATGCGTGGACCCCAATATATACATATATTCGCATAATAACGGTTATCGTTCAAAGTCTTATATGGCCTCAGTTGTCGAAAAGACTGTGTGTGAATGGGAAAAAAGTGTGTGTTTAAAAAAAAAAAAATTGTGCTCTAAAACAATTTTGAGAGCAAAATGAGAATATGCATTTTAAAAAGCATCTAAAAAATAATTGATTTTTGAATTTTAATCAAAATCGTTATCAACCCATTCCTTCATGCTTAAAATTGACACAGACCGACACCATGTTGCGAAAAGCACTTTTTTGGATTCAGGGGGTCCTCAAAACGTGTATATTCATCAAAATCTCAACATCGAATTTTTGAATACTTTCTCTCTATATATATAATATTAACATATATAGGTAAGAGAAAGTAATCAAATTTACAAAAAAATAATGTAGCCCTAATAGTTGCCGAATGACATTTTTTTTTTTTAAATAACAATCACCACAAGTGTTGCAATTAAGCGATGCCAAACGCGGCGAAAGTTTGGAATTGGTGACCCCGAGCAATCAGAGTGTGGAACGTCCCACAGTAGCCATCGGTACATTGTATTTGTATACATACATAAATAAATTCAACTCCTAAATGGCCTCTGTAGCCGAAAAGGGTTAAAAAAAAATACTATGCCTGACATTTACCCCCCCTATCTTCTTCTCCTCTCTCTCCCCTCCTCTTTTCCCCTTCCTCCTCCTCCCCTCCTTTTCCCCTTTCTCCCTCTTCTCTTCTTTCTCCCTCTTCTTTTTTCTTTTTTTCTTTTTTTTTTTCCTCCTTCTTTCCCCCTTTCCCTTCTTCCCTTTTCCTTTTTCCCCCTTTTCTTCCTTCTTCTCTTCTTTTTCTTTTTCCTTTTTTTTTTTTTTTTTTTTTTTCTTTCCATTGTTAAGTCCTTTCCTTACGTATGGACACTTTATACTTTTTCAGAAAACTATAGTACCCATTGTGATGGGTTCTTTTACTAATAAGAGATTCAGTCATTTAAATAGATGGCATATTTGTATGGCATTTTCAAATTATAAAATTAGCTTAGCAAAAAGGACAAGTATTGGCCAAATAAATAGGTTATCGAAGCGTCTGATTTTAAGGGAATAGTGAGATTTTTATTTGAATGCCTAGCCTAGCTAGCTTTGCCATTTCTTCAAAATTATAATACTAATGGGCCGATTTTATTTAAAAGCTTCATGTTGCGGGCTAGGGGTTAATCCTACTTTAATATTAAATTTAAATCTCATACATTTTTCCGTCCTTGAGCTATATTTTTCACAGTCAACAACTTACAGACAGACCATTTTGTGGTACTCCAATTTTTTGGACTCTAGGGCCTCAAAAACATCAACATCTCGACACTAAATTTTTGACACCAGTTATAAATAAAGTTATTATACGTAGGTTATATAAAAAGGTAGGTAATAGAAAGTAAATTCTCGTATTTTCTAAATCTATCTCAAATTATTTTCCCCAAAACTTAAAATCTCTAATCATTCCAGTTTGCTCATTTAACCTTCGTACGGTCTTCGTTTTAACCCTACACAAGAAGTCTTTGGGGTCATATTGACCCCAAACTTTATTCTCTTTATATTAGATTGAAGGAACCTTTTTCATAATATTATATTAATATATATTATTTGAATAATAAACATTGGGAAAACCGGCCAGTAATAATTTTCTATATTAGCTGTGAGTGTAAACTATTAAAAATTTTCATCCGTGACTGCGGTCAAATTTTTTTTTATAAATCAAATATTTTTTTTTAATGTGGGGTTGGGAGGGGCAACAGAGCCGAGAAACAGAAACCAAGACAGTTGCTGTATCTTGCCAAAGCACGTCAGAATACTCAATTGGTTGCCTCTAGAAACAAGCGTGTGGAACGTTCCCCGGTAGCCGTTAATTAAATAAATTTTATATAGGAATATAAACCCCTAAATGCCCTCATAGGGATAATTTATCCATAGGCCTATTATTATTATTATTCATTCGCAAATATCGAGGTTTTCCTGTCCTCTCCATTCTTATAAGAGAATCAGTTATCTAATATTTATCTTAATATTTATCTATAAAGTTATCTTAATATTTAAAAAGAGACCGATGTAATAACTTTTCTTAAGTAACTGAAAGTATATTAGCAAAATAAGAAAAATAAATAATTTTGTATATCGATGGCAAAAATGGCTTATGGCCTGGGCCAACATCTTTTTTAAATAAATAAATAATTTTTATATTAATTAATATTTTTGTGATTATCATGCCGAATATCTGATGACAGCTGCACCGAAGCCGAAACGTTATAATTAATAAATTTTTGTGTTTTTAATTAGGCTGACGGAGATAGCAAGCTGGTCTTTTGTACAGTGAGCGCCACAATTAAGTCCCCACCTGATAGCTTTAACCTTAAGTATATGGTGTATAGTGAAATAATTTTAATGACAGAAAAGGTAAAATAAAATCTGGTACAAATTATTTTATTTTATTTTTTTCAAATTTAAAGTTATTTCACCATATACTTAGGGCTAAAGCTATCAGTTGGGGAATTAATTGTGGCGCTCACTGTACCAAGGGTCGCAGGTTCAAATCCCGTCCCAGGCGACAAAATTTGTTTAAATTGTAGGGTCCGACCGAAACAAGTTTTCAGCCGAAACCGAAACCGAATATTCGGCCTCAACCTTAGTTTCGGCCGAAACTGTAACCGAAACCGAAACTTGTATTTCCTATAAAAAAATTTATATTTTTTTTTTTTGAAATTTTCTTCAAGTGCAAATCATTTGACCTTTTTTTTTAAGACTCAAGTTTCGGCCGGCCGAAAGTTTCGGCTACTTTTTGGCCGAAACCGAAACTACGGCCGAAACCATGATTTTTGGCCGAAACTGGCCGAAACCGAATATTCGGTCGGTTCTTATTAAATTATATTGGCTACCAATCAATCGGGATCGTTACCGAAAAAGACCTTAAATGAAATTAATTGGACCGTAGCGCGTAGCTATAGGTCCGAATTCTTATGCTGGGGGACTTAGGTTCGCTTCCCGACCCGAGCGATGAAATTATATTAGCTACCAATTAACAGAGTTTAAAAACTTCTCAGAGGGTGATAAAATGATTAAAATCACAATTAAAACCAAAATGTCTTTTATTTATAATAAATTTTAAATAACTGAAGAAAGTCGACTGACTGAGATTAGAGATGGACACTCATGTTGATTGTTGTTGATGTACACATGGAGGGAAGTGTGTTGTGATGTCACTAGCGTTTTCACTTGATTAAACTCACCTAGCGGGATTTTGTCAGCGACTGCATCAGCAGAGGCGGCAAGTGTGAGTAAAGCAGCGAGGGCAAAAGCGGCGACGCACCAGCGCGGCGGCGCGTCCCCCGACATGTTTTTCTTTTTTTATTTTTCCCTTTAACGTATTAAGATAATTTTTTTTTTTTTTTTTTGGAAAACACGATAAATAAGTGTGACAACGATGTTGACAAACGAGTACGAGTAACAAGACTATACACGGATACACGAATTAGATATAACACGGACGGCGCTCTCACGCTCACTGGCGTTAAAGCCGGGCGCCGGGAGCGGCGTCGCCGTCGCCGCCACTAAGACGCCATGGCACATGCGCCCGGGTGACGTCACGCCGGGCGAGCTCAGCATCCCTCATCCCTTTCACTCTTGCTAATAAAAAAAAAAAAATAATAATAACACATTCTCTAACCACCCCCTTCCCTTTCAGATGATCGTGAAATTATTTGCACCAATTTATATTTGTTTTGCATTAATAAATAATGTTATTAAACTCTTTTTTTTTTCTTTTTACCTCTTCTTTTATTTATTTATCTCATTACAGTATTTTTCTTTGAATTGAAAAATACACGCGGATAAATTTTTAATTTTTTCGGCCATATAGACTTATAAATAAATGCGATAATTAGATACTGTTATTTACGATATTCCTATATTTATTTATCCAGGATTCCAAAAAAAATGTTTAAATAAATTCGATCCTTTAGTTTTATTTAAATCCCTCGCAAGTGAATTAAAACTCGGGCTTCATAATCTTGGAGGATAAGAGTGAAAATTAGCTATCAATTAATTTAAATTTATAGTGAGTGTTGTTTATTGGTGAGGCCAAACATCCCATGGCCCCCGGGAATCGAACCCAGGATCTCCAGCCTTTCCGGGCATAGGCTTGTGTTGTTTATTGTTGAGTTGTTGTTTATTGGTGAGGCCAAACATCCCATGGCCCCCGGGAATCGAACCCAGGATCTCCAGCCTTTCCGGGCATAGGCTGGAGATCCCGGGTCCGATTCCCGGGGGCCACGGGTTGTTTGGCCTCACCAATAAACAACACTCACAGTTTTATTAAATATATCTATGACTAGTTAAGTCCAAATCGAGGTATTTTGAATACTATTTATTATCTTATTCAAATATAATTATTAATATATATATACTGTAGATCTTGAAAAATATTTAATTAAATATATAGGCCTACTCTCTCGTTATCCTTAATTTAATTGCTGATGAAATATATCAATAAGAATCAAGGGCGGAACCAAGGAGGGGGGGGGATAAAGGGAGTAATTACCCCCCCTCCCGAGATTTGAAAAAATACCTTTTTTTCGAAAAAGAATTTATTTTTAATGTAAAATTTTAAACATAATACTTAAAAATTTGATTTGTATTTATATTCTGGCAAACAAGTACAGAACGCGCCTTTAAATTACGGAAATTAAGAAAAAATTGTGTACTGTTCGACCAGTCACTCCAGATTACCCCCCCCCCCCCCCCCCCCCCCGAGAAAAATCTCTGGATCCGCTCTTGACAAGGATAGAAATAAAAATGAAGAAAACCCTAGAGACTTTTGATCATAAGTGGTTGATCGTCGATTAGAGACTTAAAGACGAGAGGTTCACCAACTCGACACGGGACTCGAGAGGCGCCACTGATCGATAGCGCCTGCTAGTTATGCAAAATCTTTCTAAAAGAGATATTTCCTTTGCCTATTTAAAAGGGAATTTTCAAGAGAGGATGGGGTAGGAGCGGCCTCTCAAGACATTTTTAGATGTTTCCTTAATTTTGCTCTAGCTACACTCGTCAACAAAAAGATTTTCGGTGTGATGATTAATTTAAATAAAAATATAATTATTTTCTTAAATAATTTTTTCAGGTTAAACGAAATGCATTATCGTCTTCGAATTTTCACCTTCAAAAGCTGTTATATAAAAACTTCAAAAACTACTTTTTTATATAAATAATTTTTCACATCATCTTTTTCTAAAACTTTATTTTTCAACAATATCAAGCATGGCTGAAACTTGGGTGAGTAGCGTGTGGAACGTCTCCCGGTTGCCATTAATACAATAAAAATAATATATATTTTAAAACACTTCAATGATGGCCTCGGTAGCCGAAAGAGATAATTAATAAAAAAATTAATAAAAAAAAATTTTAATTTTTTTTTTTTAAATCTATAAATGAAAATAATATTATTATTATTAAAAAACTGATAAGACTTTTTTCAAAGAATAACTTTTAGCGTAGCTAGGTAATTTGGTTGGGGGGCCATGGGACCAGCCAAGAAGGCCGGGACTCCCCTAGTTATGCCAGTGGCGGCGCCAGCTTTTTCTCAGAGGAGGACAGCAGTGGGGCAAACTTACCAATGGGGGGGGGGGGGGCGGTCATAATACACGTAGGATTCCCATAATTTTTTGATCCGGACAAACGACTTCCGGGAGGTCTGGGGTTATGGAAAAATCTTTGAAAATCAGACACTGGAATCTGCGTTTTTAGCTATTATGAGACGTGAAAAATACTAGCTTGATTTATAAGCTTTTTAAATAAAAAAATGGAGTTAATAAATTACAAATTTATTATAATTAAGATGCTACGTCGGGTTGAAATTCTTCATGACGGGGGGCGCTTGCCCCCTAGCCCCTCACTGAGTTACGCCCATGTCTAAGATTCAAAAATAAATTTCTTGTTAATAAAAGAACATTTTTTTTTACTTTCTCTTACCTCTATATATATGTTAATATATAGAGAGAGAAAGTATTGGATTCATGTCAAAAATTCGATGTCGAGATTTTGATGGATCTTCACGTTTTGAGGTCCCCTGAATCCAAAAAAGTGGTTTTCGCGACATGGTCTGTGTGTGTGTGTGTGGGTGTGTCTGTCTGTCTGTGTGTGTTCAATTTTAAGCATGAAGGAATTGAGCTAGGAGGTTGAAATATTATATTTAAGTTGAACACCCCCGGGACCGTGAAAATAAGCTTTTAATCAAAATCGGCCAAAGAGTACTAGTACTTTACTGATGTAGTTTTTCAGTTTTTTTCGATTTTCTCAAAATTTGCTCCGACGATTTTTTTTTTAAATTCAAAAATCAATTATTTTTTGCTCTTTAAAATGTATATTCTCATTTTGCGATTGAAATCTTCTGAAGACCACTTTACTCTTGTATTTCATAGGGAAGATAGGAGAAATGGTTGCCATGGTAACAAAATATAAATATTTTCCCATACTTATAAATTTTACATCTGAATTCATATGTTCCGTACTGTCGGAAACTAAATACATGTCGACACAAAAAATCTGGTGTGACAAGCACAGTACACTACTTTCGATTACCGAAGGTAAGAGAAAGTTGTGTGCTGTGCGCCAGTCACACCAGATTTTTCTTTTATCATTTGTTAAAACTAGTCTGTTTATTGAAAATTTCAAATTTTATTTTGTCATAATACTAGTCTTATAGTCTATTAAAAAAATAAAATAAACGTAAAAAGAATAAATAATTTTTCAATGCAGAGAATGTAAAATGAATGCATAAATAGGTAGGTAGGCAGTGTTAGTGAGTGAAGTGTGACAAGGCAAGGCAAGAGCGAACGAGAACGAGCCCTTGGTCTACTGCAACCTGTAGCTGTCCCTTAACCGAGCCTGTCTACCCCTGCCCACCCTGCTGCATGCCTTCTGTTTAAACAAGCCAGCTTCCGGTAGATAACCCCATTGTATAGGGAAGCAAAAGCCTTCTCAAAGAAACATTCTCAATTCAATTATCAATTGCATTCGCATTCCCTTTTTTTTTTCCTCTTTTTTTTTTTTATTTAATAAATACTTTTAGGGATCAGGACATTTCCCCTTTCTGAGGGGGAGATTATCGCCAAAAAAAAAATAAAAAAGAAACACTTTTAAATCAATATTTTTCAGCTGTTGCATTTACCTATTTATTAATTCTCTCAAGGTCACTTTTTTTAACATTTTAATCAATTGGTAGCCCGTGACTTGTGACTCAGAGATATGACATTAGCTTCTCGAGCTCGTTTCCCGTCCCAAACGAAAAAATTATTTCAATTGAATTGGCTACTTTCGCTAATAGAAAGTTGTGTTCTGTGCTTGTCACACCAGACTTTTCAATGTCGACACATTTAGTTTCCGACAGTACGGTACATTTGAATTCAAGAAGGGAAAATATTTATATATTTTGTTACCATGGCAACCATTTATCTTTCCTATGAAGTACAAGGGTAAAGTGGCCATCGGGCTTGGCAGCTCGCCTGTCTTGTATACCAAGGGTCGGGTGTTCGGATCCCAGGCAATTTTATTTAAGCCACTTGGATACCAAATGACTTAAATAAGAATGCCTGGACCCCAATATATATAAGAAAATATATTCATAATAACGGTTATCGTTTTGTCTTAAATGGCCTAAGTTGTCGAAAAGACTGTGTGCATGAGTGTATGAATGTGAGTGTGAAAAAAGTGTGTGTTAAAAAAAAAAGAGTAACGTGTGCTTCAAAAGATTTCAATGGTAAAATAAAGTTCTTTAAATACAAAGGTAGGTCAGAAACTAGTAAACAAACAATTTTCAGGTCACAGTTTTTGATTGGTCCATGTCATAAAGCTCTTTCTTGCTTGTAATTTTTACTTTTTTCTATTTGGCAGCGAAGTTAACTGCATATAACCTAGTTCATTCATTTTGTTTGATTTGCAAATTGTATAGTTTCTGACTAAACTAATTTAGTCCCTGACATTTACACTGCTTTATTAATAATATGCCGAATCTAAATATTTATAAAATGTTTGTTTCGAACAATTTTTACAAAAGGAGGAGCTCCATAACGTCACTGTCCAGTGGCGGATTAATGAAATTTTGTCGGGAGGGGCGGTTTTTTTTTAATGTTTTTTTATTTAAGGACTTTGTGGGCATCTATGGCCATTTAGACCCCTTTCCTATTTATTTAAATTGATTGGTAACAAATTCAATTGAAATTAAAGCCCGGAAATCATAATTTCTTTAGATTACTAGATTTTATAACTGTTTGAATTTCTTCTCGGGGGGGGGGGGCGATCGCCCCCCTCGCCCCCTTTAATCCGCCCCTGTCACTGTCTTGGAATGGAAAACATGTAAACAAACCGAGTTTGACCCCCCCCCCTGGGTAAAATGAGAATAAGTTATACATTTTAAAGAGCATCTAAAAAATAATTGATTTTTGAATTTTATTTAATTTTGAGAAAATCGAAAAAATTAAATATAAAATTTCAACTATATAGATCAATTCCTTCATGCTTAAAATTACAGACACACACACACACAGACCATGTTGCTAAAACTACTTTTT
>JAKCPI010015062.1:0-37338 GCA_023213315.1 Euborellia annulipes | reverse complement strand
CAGCTCGACAGCAAGTTTAATTCAAAGTAACCTAAAAGAGCCTAGCCTTATTCAACTCGAAAAATCTCATTTAGAGACAAGAGACAGAAATATATTCCAAAATAAATGAAGATGTAATATTTATTTTTGAAAATTTGATTAAAAAATGGTATGGATCTGTCACAAGCTATTAATTCCAATGATAATTTTGGAATAAATTTTATTTAGAAAAGTATCATGGGTAGGTAATTAAAGATCAAGTCGAAAAATTAAGTTAACTTGTCGAATTTGAATAGTAATTGGTCAGAGTTTGAAATGATTCAAAACCGGTCCACTTAAAATAGGAAGTTTCAAATAGAAATTGCGAACTGGTTATATTATGGAAAATAAATTCATAAGAGAAGCAATTTACTTCAACGGGCATTGGAGATTGCAAATTCGCAATTAAGGAAAATTCGGAGAATGAAAAATTGCAATTCGGAAAGGGAGTGAAGAAAAAGAAATAAATATATAATAAATTTCGCAACATGTTCTGTCTGTCTGTGCGTCTGTGAACATCATATCTCAAGAACAAAAAGAGCTAGGAGAATGAAATTTTATATTTATGTAAGTTACCCCTCTGGGACGTAACACGAAGCTTTTGGACAAAATCAGCCCTAGTGTATTAACACTAGAAGGCTTACTTTACTCATGCACTTTTTCAGTTTTTTGTATTTTCTCAAAATTCGCTCTAATGTTTTTGATTAAAAATCAAAAATCAATTATTTTTTAAATGCTCTTTCGAATATATATTCTCATTTTGCTATCAAAATTGTTTGAAGGCCACCTTAGTCTTGTACTTCATAGGAAAGATAAGAGAAATGGTTGCCATGGTAACAAAATAAATACATTTTCTGTTTATAAATTTTACTTCTTGAATTCTAATATAGTGACGGGCCCTCGGGCTTGGTGTAGTTGGTAGCGCGCCTACCTTGTTTTGAGCATTTGATACTTAAGGGTCGTGAGTTCGGATCCCAGGCAGTCCGATGATTTTATTTAAGCCATTTGGTATCCAAATGAAGAAGACTTGGATCTCCAATTGATATATTCATTAACAAAGGTTATCGTTTAAAAGTCTTAAATGAGCTAAGTTGTCGAAAAGACTGTGTGAATGTGTGTGTGAGTGTGAATGGGAAAAAAGTGTGTTAAATATATATATATATATATATATATATATATATATATATATATATATATATATATCTATATATATATATATACCGTATATATATTGGAGGAAACTGAATATATGTGGACAGGAAAAATCTGGTGTGAAAGCACAGAAGACAACTTTCTCTTACCAAGGCTAAGAGAAAGTTGTTTGCTGTGCGACCAGTCACATCAGATTTTTTTCTTGTTTAAATCAGGTACTTACAAAGAGTGCTAATTAAGGTATATCAAAATTCTTTCCCTTTAATGGATGTTATTATAATAAATTTAAAGCTTATCGATTTACAAAAAAAAAAGAAAAAAAAAAATATAGCATTTAAAAATGGCAAAAGAGAAATAACTTCTCAAATTATTTATTGCTTAATTGTAATTCTGGACCAATCGTTTATGTATTCGTAAAGGTAATAAAATAAATAACATCTTTATTCGTAGATTGAAAAAAAATGTTTAGAGCGCCAGGGATTGTAAATTATGTTTATGTTTGCTGTGTATTGTTCAACAGGAATAATAAAAAAAAAGAAAGAATGTAAACCAATAAAATAATTGCTGAATATGATAAAGAGAAAGAAATTAACTCCCTGAGGTCGTATGCAACCAACATAGACATCGAAGTGAACAGGTTGTCTATAAAAACAGGGGAGAATACTCAAGTTCGGCAGATTAGGTATATCCACGACTCGTCATTGACATTGAAATGTCTTTCTCCTCGGGAATGATGTCTCACACCTTCTCAGAGAACGTAAAAAATAATCCGACCTTGTAGGGAGAATAATAATTAACATTGGGAATAAATTATTTATATTAGAATAAGAGAAAAAAAATGAAGTCTAATACTACAATTGTTTGCCTTTGCCTGATATCCTTTGGGAAATCAGAAGTAGAATTCTCATGGTTATAAGAGGTGGCCTTAATATCCTTAAAAAAATAAAATTTAATTTTTATAAATTTCTTTCATTTATGCTCTTTGTTAAGGCAGGGCGGGAGCGAAGCTGTTACGCATGTTTTTCCAGATAAGATGGCGTTGTGTGTCTTAAAAAGTAAGAAAAAAAACACCTATTATGAACATTTGCCAAGAGATGTCAGAATGGTAGCTAATAATTTAATGTATTTGGTTGATTTTCATTGATCTTTTAACAATGAATACTTTATAAATGTTATTATATATTATATATCATTTATAAAAGCATGAAAATATAGATATAGGCTAATAGGGGATCGGCTTTTAGACTAGCCTGCCATCTTTTGCAAGAGTGCTGAACTATTTGACATTTAATTTTTAAATAAATCATCTAGCTTACTTTATAATTTTTTTAAATTAATATGTGATTAATTATAACAATAAATTCATTTTTAAATTAAAAAAAAAATCTAAGATTATTGAGTTATTATTACATTATGTTCAAAAGCTTCATGTTACGTGCCATACAGACAGACAGACGATTTTGAGGGACCCACTTTTTTTGGATTCAGAAGACCTCAAAACATGTATTTCCATCAAAATCAACACATCGAATTTTTGACATGAAACCGATATTTTCTCTCTATAGACTATATATTAACATATTAATATATGGGCAATAGAAAGTAAAAAGTACGAATTATAGACCATGTATAAGTATAGGTAGGTATGCTATCTCTTATTTTATTTATGATGCAAAACAAAAAAAAAAAAAAAAAAAAATATGACTTATTTGTTAGTATAGAAAGAAGCAGGTCTCAAATTAATATGCTCGGCCATGTACATTTTTTAAAATGAATTATATTTTTCTTTTAAATATCTTGACAAATTAAGTCAAGTTGTTAGGTGACAAAACTTTTGTTAGAAGAAATATGTTAGTGTTAGGTTAGTTAAACTAATTAAGGTAATTTTTTTTTACCTAAGTAAATAAAAAAAAACTTGTATTAATCAAAAAAAACCTATTATATTATTTAAATGAGCCGTGAGTCATCATTTCAATAAAAATTTATTTATTTTTTTCAAGTTTGACGTTAAAAGGGAATGATTATCTAAAGGAAAACTGCTCCCGGATTTGGAAGAAGAGTCACCCAAGGATAATATAGCCAGTAATTAATAAATAAGAGATTAAAAACCAGGACCACAGGGAGAAAGGGGATACATCCACTAGCGTAACATTTTTTAGCTGGGCCCCCCCGCAAAATTTTATTTCGGGCCCCATTATTAGACCATACAAAAAATATTTTTAAAATACCGTATATCCCTGAACCGTGAGGGCCCCGGGCCCTCTCAAAGACAAATTTTCATTATTTTTTTCCGTTTTTATCGGAGCCCTGAGGGCCCGGGCCCTCTCAAAGAGAAGTTTTCATTAAATTTTTTACCGTTTTTACCGGAGCTCTGAGGCCCCGGAGAGAAATTTTCATTATTTTTTTTTTATCTAAATATTTCCGTTTTTATCGGAGCTACAGTTTTTTAACCCGGCCCGGCCCGAGGGCCCCCAAGGTCCGGGGCCCCCCGCATCGCGGGGTCTGCGGGGGCGTACGTTACGCCACTGGATACATCCCATCTGAGGCCCTTTGGCAGCCAATTCTAATTACATTATTAATTTTGTATTAATTATTTATATTTTTAATAAATAATTAATACAAATATGTGGTCTATAATTAAAAATTCCTCTAATAATAATAATAATCCAAACCACAAAAGCTTTGATAAAAACATTCGCAATAAATATAACCTAACAATTTTTTTTTTTTTTTTTTTTAAACATTCACACTTTTTTCTCATTCACACTCACACTCACACACACATTCACACTGTCTTTTCGGCAGCTCAGGCCATATAAGACATTTACGATAACCGTTATTTATGAATTTATATATATTAGGGTCCAGGCATTTTATTTAAGCCATCTGGTATCCAGATGGCTTAAATAAAATCATCGGACTGCCTGGGGTCCGAACCCGCGACGTTTGGTATATGAGGTTAGCACGCTAACCTCTACACCACGCCCCGTGGGCACCTAACAATTCAAAATAAGCTTTTTAATATTTTTTTTTTTTTTTAACCTGTCCAACCTATGGTTGATGGGCAAAGTTAAAAATTTATTTAAATTGAATTGAAAACCAATCAATTGGAGGGTGTCTAAATGGCCTCAGAAGCAGAAAAAGTCCTTAAACAAATAAAAAAAAAAAAAAAAAATCTGGTGTGACTGGCGCACAGCACACTAACTTTCTCTTACCTTCGGTAATCGAAAGTTGTTCTGTGCTTGTCTAACCAGATTTTTTGTGTAGACATGTATTTAGTTTCCGACAGTAGGATACAATCGATTTTCAAGATGTAAAATTTATAAGTATGGGAAAATATTTATATTTTGTTACCATGGCAACCATTTCTCCTATCTTTTCTATGGAGTACAAGAGTAAAGTGGTCTTCAGAAGATTTCAATGACAAAATGAGAATATACATTTAAAAGAGAATCTAAAAAATAATTAATTTTTGAATTAAAAAAAAAATCGTTGGAGGGAATTTAGAGAAAATCGAAAAAAACAACTGAAAAAGTGCATCAGTAAAGTACTAGTACTCTTTGGTCGATTTTGTTCAAAAGCTTCGTGTCACGTCCCATGGGGGTGCCTAACTTGAATATAAAATTTCAACCTCCTAGCTCTTTTCGTTCTTGAGATATTTTGTTCACAGACACACACACACCCCCCCCCCCCCCCCACACACACACACACAGACACAAAGACAGACCATGTCGCGAAAACCACTTGTTTGGATTCAGGGGACCTCAAAACGTGTATATCCATCAAAATCTCGACATCGAATTTTTGACATGAATCCAATACTTTCTCTCTCTATATATATTACATATATACATAGGTAAGAGAAAGTAAAGATAAATTTTTGCCAAGTCGCATCACAGAAATTTGATATAAATCACGATTAATTAAGAACAATTCTTTAGATATTTTATTGATAAGTAGGTATTAGAATTTTTGAAATATTAATTAAAAAATTTCTTTAAAGTTTCTCCAAGCAAAGATTGATTGATTAGCGTCAATATCAGTTATAAATAGCTCTATAATTACATCTCTTTATAAAGGCTCCACATTAGGAGGCGCCCTACCCTGCATACTGATAAGGGACAGAGCTGGGGCTTGCTTGTCGCTGGCCTCGATACTGACACAATGCATGGGTATTCGGGTACTGACTGACAAGGGCTCGAAGAGTGCTCTCCGAATTCCCCTAGGAAACAAAAGAGTTCCCAACCTATTGACATCTTATATCATTTTAAGATACCAAAGATGAAAAATGACTTCACCCTCTTAAAGATCCATTCTATTAAAGGTTTATTTAAGTAAAAATCCAGATATAAAGCGTTCAAAAAAAAATCTGGTGAAACTGGCGCACAGCACACAACTTTCTCTTACCTTCGGTAATCGAAAGTTGTGTTCTGTGCTTGTCACACCAGATTTTTTGTGTCGGCATATATTTAGTTTCCGACAGTACAGTACATTCAAGATATAGAATTTATAAATTACCATGGCAACCATTTCTCCTATATTTCCTATGAAGTACAAGAATAAAGTGATCTTCAGAAAATTTCAATGGCAAAATGAGAATATATATTTTAAAGAGCATCTAAAAAATAATTGATTTTTGAATTTTAATCAAAATCGTTGGAGCGAATTTTGAGAAGATCGAAAAAAACTGAAAAAGTACATCAGTAAAGTACTAGTACTTTTTGGCCGATTTTGATTAAAAGCTTATTTTCACGCCCTAGGGGGTGCCAAACTTAAATATAAAATTTCTAACTCCCAGCTCAATTCCTTCATGATTTAAATTGAACACACATACAGACCATGTCGCGAAAATCGCTTTTTTGGATTCAGGGGACCTCAAAACGTGTATATCCATCAAAATCTCGATATCGAATTTTTGACATGAATCCAATACTTTCTCTATCAGGGGCGCCGGAACGAATTTGAATCAGGGGGGGGCAAAATTTTTTTTTTTTTTTTAATTAAAATAATTTAATATGTTTAAATAGTATAAAACAAAAACAAATCTACTATAAAACTTTAAAAATTTTAAATATTTTAATAAAATTAAAATTTTAAAAAATTTGGTAGTGATTTTATCAAAAATTTTTGGAAAAAATTTGGAAAAAAATGAATTTCTTACTCTTTTAATTTTTTTTAATTTAGAAGATTTTATTTCTCAAAAGTAAAAATATATCATTTTTAAAAATAAATGAAATAAAAGAAGAAATTTTGCCCCCCCCCCTGCCCCCTCCTAGAGGATGCCAAGGGGGGCAATGTACCCTTGCCCCCGCCCCCGCCCAGTTCCGGCGCCTATGCTCTCTATAGAGAGCATAGGCGCCGGAACTACATATATTATATATTAACATATATATGGGTAAGAAAAAGTAAAAATTAAATATAAGCGTAAATTTATTATCAACCAAAAGCACTCTAACGATTTATATTCTAATATAAAATGCGGAGTAATTTTTTGGTCGTTTATTTTAATAAAAATAACAAATAGAATATATTAAATAACAAATGAGTTAGTTGTTAACAAAAGTAAAATTAAAAAACTCGGTTTAAATTCAAATTTATTATCATTAAAAAAAGAGTGTTCATTTTAAAAGAAGCGAAAATACCTATTTAGAAAATAGGTTAATAAAAAAGCTTATTACCTATTTATTCTTATAGTAAACGATTCTTCAGGAATTTTATAGAAGCTTAAAAATATCGAAAAGGGAATTTAAGTTTTCAAGGCTCCAGAAAAAAAGGTTTGATATAAGGAGTTACCAAATCTCACAAATAATAATAATAATAATAATTACGAAAACTTTTTTTTTTTTGGAACGAAGTTCTTTAACGCGGCTTACGCAGATGAATTGGGAGAAAATGTAACGCAACAAAAACGCGTTCGTAACAAAAATGCGCTTCCAGCGCCCGAGCTACGGCGGAGGAAGGATTAGCCGAAGTCTTGGCCACGCACTAATTTAGAAGAAGAAAAACAAAGTTTACTTTCTAATTTTTTTTTTTTTTTATGTTCCAAATTGAGGAATTATTAATTAATCTTTATCATACTAAAATTTGAGTTAATTAAAGGACCTTTCAGCTCCATTTTATGAAGAAAAGCTCATTATTTCATGTACTCTGTCATTACGAAATGCAAACTAAAACCTATCTCTACTCTATAATATATCTCCTTGCTTAATTATACTTCAGGATTAATCTTAATAATTCACTGCTATTCTAATGATGAAATGAGTTATTGTATCTCTAAAAAAACTAACATGATTAAGACAGGTTTTTTTATGAATTAATATTGTATTCCTTTAATAAATAGGAAAAAGAAAACCAGCGCCTCTTTTTCCACCATACACGCTATTTATTTGCAATTTTATTCCTTTATTTTTTAATAGGAAAAATTTAATATAATAGATATTTGACTGACATCTATAACAAAAATATTTGTAATTTTTAAATGGTTTCAGTGTCAAAAGAATTAGAGAATAAATTGAATATAAATAAATAAATATTTATAATTTACTGTTAGGTCCCGCAAATCGATAATAGTATGGAAAAAGTTAATATTGGTGATAGCATACTTGGTATTTAAAGAGAGAGGCCATAAATTAGTTTTCTTTATAAATATTTTACAAAATTTTCTACAATAGAAAAAATTCGGTGTGACTGATCCCACAGCACACAACTTTCTCTTATCTTTGGTAACAAAAGTTGTGTGATATGCTGACACACTAAGATTTTTCAGGAACAAAAAAGTGGATATGGTTATGATTTTATCACCCTTTCATACTAATAGTTGATACTTAAGTACAAATCTATCACTCTTGCAGAATCAGTAGCAAGGGCGGATACAAGGGGGGGGGGTAAAGGGGGTAATTACCCCCCCCCCCCCCGAGATTCGAAAAAAATACCTTTTTTTCGCAAAAAAATTTATTTTTAATGTAAAATTTTTAAAATTAATACTTAAAAATTTGTTGTGTATTTATATTCTGGCAAACAAGTACAGAATGCGCTTTTAAATTACCGAAATTAAAAAAAAATAGTGTGCTGTGCGACGAGTCACACCAGATTACCCCCCGAGAAACACCTCTGGATCCGCCCTTGATCAGTAGTTGATAAAAAGAGTGACACATATGCTCAGAAACACGTTTTTTGACTTGTGTAACTTAGAAATCAGTAAAATACTAATACTCTTTGGCTGATTTTGTTCAAAAGTTTATTTTCACCCCTCAGGTAAAAGTTGGTACCTAACTTAAATATTATTATTAAATTTCAACCTCGTAGCTCCGATTTTTTTCCTATGAAGTACAGGAGTAAAGTGTGCTTCAAAACAATTTAAGGGGAAAATGAGAATATATATTTTAAAGAACATGTAAAAAATAATTGATTTTTGAATTTTAATTAATTTCGGTGGAGCAAATTTTGAGAAAATCGAAAAAAACTGAAAAAGTATATCAGTAAAGCACTAGTACTTTTTTGTCCGGAAGAATACCTATCTTAAATATAAAATTTCAATCCGGAAGCTCAATTCTTTCATGCTAAAAATCGTTACAGGCACACAGACAGACCAATTTGCGGGACCCACTTTTTTGGACTCATGAGACCTCAAAAATCCATCAAAATCTCGACATCGAATTTTTGACTTGATCGCAATGCTTTCTATTTATTTCATATATAGTGTAAGAGAAAGTATAAAAAATAGAGGAATTATAATTGAATGGAATACCGATAACCAGAAAACGAGTAATTATCTTAAAATATGAATGTAATTAATACGTGATCTATAAATAAATAATTATTAAATATAATAATAATAATCTATTATCATATTTTAACAATGAAAACGCGACTAGCATAATTATTATGTTAATATTTTCCTCGTACTAAATAGATTTTAATTCGACGAGTTGAAAAATATGAATGGAATGCTTGAAACAGATTTGAACTCGAGACTCAAGTTATGATTATATGTTCCGGTTAATAACAAAGAAGCCTAGAGAATGAAATTTTTTTTTTTTTGTTAACTGGCCTTCACTCTTAAAGAGGAGCTGATTAAAGATTAACGCAACTGGCGAGAACTTTTTAAATAAGTTATTAAATTATTCTTATCCCCAGGGGAAGTAATTATATTTCTAAATTTTCAAAATTTATGTTAGGTCATAATTTCGTAATATGTTTAAATTTTTTTTTTTTTTTTTTTTTTTTAGAAATATTCTAAGTGAAAGAATATTTTAATATAGAGGTGTAATTATATAGAAGAAAACTAGTAGCTTAGTGTAATAAAAGCCTTGGGAATGGAAAATTAATTAGTTGATATTCAAATTAAGTTTTTCTATTATGGATTTAAGCACGACTTTGGACCTTATTCACAAATAAGTAAAAATTATTTAGAATATGTGAGGTTTCACTAACATAAGTTGTAAATGAAAGAAATAATGAATTTCTAACTCGATATATTTCGGGCTATTAACACATCTTCAGGAGTACATGTGACTGAGTGAATAAAAGAGAGTAGATGCTACCAGGCTTAGGTAGGAGGGGCTTAGATAGGAGTGGGGAGAGGAGTTGGGAACATTTGTGAGTGTTTGCTTGAGACTAGGGTTGTCTCTGGAGGGGACTGCCTATTCTAGGAAGGACTTTAATTTGCTAGTTCAACTACCACCAACTAGCAAATTAAAGTCCTTCCTAGAATAAGCAGGCTCCTCCAGAGGCAACCCTAGTCTCAAGCAAACACTCACAAATGTCCCCAACTCCTCTCCCCACTCCTATCTAAGCCCCTCCTACCTAAGCCTGGTAGCATCTACTCTCTTTTATTCACTCAGTCACATGTACTCCTGAAGATGGGTTAATAGCCCGAAATATATCGAGTTAGAAATTCAATATTTCTTTCATTTACAACTTATGTTAGTGAAACCTCACATATTCTAAATAATTTTTACTTATAAATATGTTTCATGGTAAACCTACACCACTTTCCCTCAAAACTTATTTACAAACGCTTAGAAAATTTTTAATTTTTGCTTTCTCAGTATTGTAAAGGAAAATATTTTAAATATTGATTGAAGAATTTATAGGCCTATCAACCTGACCTAATCTACAACAACATCCTTTCTTCTTGATAATGGCTTTCCATTTATATTAAACAATATACAATGCTAAAAAAGTCGGACCTTGAGTTTAGACATCAAAATAAACAACATAACAGAAACAGCGAGGAGTTGTGTCTTCTCGTTCCTCAATTTAATTGTTTAATGCTTTAGGCGTTTATTTAGTTGTTTGTATTCAAACTAACTTTTCCTAACCCTCCAGTACTTTTTTTTGTATTAAATAGAAAATATTCAAATTAAAATGAATAATCTTAAATGAAAAATAAATTATATCATACTATAAATTGAAAATTAATAATCAAATTTTTTTATTGATATATAAATATCAGTATTAATCGGTGAAAATAAAATAACTAATAAAATTTTATCTCTTATTAAAGATATGGTTATGAAAAGTTGCCAGTTATAAATACCGTATATGAATTTATATTACTATAAAATGTCAGATGATAAATAATTAGCCTCTCTCTTGTCCGTTGTTTGGGGATGTCTATTTCTAAAGGGGATTATAGATTTATACTAAACTATTCCAACCCTAATCCACATGAAGGACATAAATCATAAAAAAATAGCATTTGAATCCGAGTTTTTATTGAATGTTTTACTTTGTAAAAGTTGCCAGTTATAAATACCATATATTGTTAGTCAAGTGAATTGAATTCTATTTCCTTTTTCTTTTTTATGGGAAAAGTAGTTTCGTTTGCATGTGAGTTGGCCACATGTGGCATTAATGTCGGCTTATTTGGTGATAAATGATAAATAGTCCATTTACATAAATCTTAATAATCGAAGCAGGGACAGATTTTTAGGGATCAATACAGAATATAAAGAGGAAAGAGGGTGGAAGAAATTTATGAATAGAACGAATGGATAGGCAGGCAATTAAATTTGCTGAAGTATCGGATACAAATCGTAACCATATTCAGGATATTTAAAAAAAAATATGGTGTGACTGTCGCACCAGATTTTGTGTGTCGACATGTATTTAGTTTTCGACAGTACGGAACATTCGATTTTCAAGATATAAAATTTAAAAGTATGGGAAAATATTTATATTTTGTACCATGGCAACCATTTCTCCTCTCTTTCCTATGAAGTGCAAGAGTAAAATGGTCTTCAGAAGATTTCAACAGCAAAATGAGAATAAACATTTTAAAAGGCATCTAACAAATAGTTGATTTATGAATTTAAAAAAAAAACTGTAAAATTACATCAGTAAAGTACTAGTACTCTTTGACTAATTTTTTTAAAAAGCTTCGTGTTTTTAGCCCAGTGAAGATTTGGTACCTTTTCATGTGTACGATCACATATTTATTAATATTTGTTAAATTAATTTTTATATTCAAGACTACTTTAAGAATTTATTAATTTATTTTAGCTTTTCTACGTGCAATATATTGAAATTTATTTTAATCAAAACGCTTTTAATTAGACTTATAAATTATTCAAGAAATAAATAACAACTCTTATGTAAAGTACTTAGATGTAAAGATTTATTTATAGCTTTTAATAAATAAAAGAATAGCTAAATAGGACTTTTGTATAGATTATTAATTTATTATTATTTTACTCTTTAAGAATAGAATAAAATATAGATTAAAAATTAAAAAAAAAAATTAATTATTTTCAAAAGATTTTTGAAGAATATGATTTAATTTGTAATTTTAAGTAAAAAAAATATTCTACAGAGTATACACGAACTATCAGTCAGTTCCTGACAGATTTAACGGAGTACCGACCGACTTGATGGGATAATAACGAAAGATTATTCACCTGATTTAGAGTTTAAAACGATTAAGAACCGAAACAAAGAGAAAAATGTTTTTTTCTTATACCGTTTTGTTGAGTATATTTGCGTATCCATATTTTAACTAAATTGCTCTTTTTATTTCAACAAGACAAAAAGTCAAATTATTATAATTCATTTTACTTTACGATGATCATTGAGAGAGGTTGTTAAAGGCAATTGAGATCTTTAATACCAGTAATGAGGATAATATCAAATAGATGATGAATGTATGGCGTCATTTGGAAAGAAAAAACATTTTTTACTAATAATAAAATTGTTTAGTTTCAGTTTATTGAAAAAAAAGAGAACTTCGGGATAAATAAAATACAGTTAAGTAAACATAAACAGATGAAGATGGGGAACAGTCTGGTGAATAATATGATTGAGAAGGTTGTTAATAAATAAACTCGGAGATAATTATCAGGCCAATTTATTTAGATCAGCTCCTCCCGTTATAAGTCAACGTTTCGGAATTCTATCGACACATTCTTCAGGACCTTATAATTAACAAAAGTAAACATATCATGAATTACATTTGATTATCATATAAATTATTAAAGGATAGTGTCTTCGGATTAAAGAATAGTTTCGTGGTGTATTCCACGACACTATTCTTTAATAATTTGTATGTAATCATATGTAATTCATGATATGTTTAGTTTGTTAATTATAAGTAGAGAATAAGTCTTTTGACTTTTGTCAATTTTGAGGCTTTTACTGATATTTTTCTCTATCTCCACTGAACTCATAAAAAGAAACGTTTTTTAAGATTTTCAAAAACGACTTTTGCGACTATTTTTGCCTCTTTTTTGAAAAAAAAGCTACTTCCATGACCGACTTTTTTTTGAAATTTTTTACTTTCTCTTACCTATGTATATATGTAATATATATATAGAGAGAAAGTATTGGATTCATGTCAAAAATTCGATGTCGAGATTTTGATGGATCTTCACGTTTTGAGGTCCCCTGAATCCAAAAAAGTGGTTTTCGCGACATGGTCTGTCTGTGGGTGGGTGGGTGGGTGGGTGGGTGTGTGTTCAATTTTAAGCATGAAGGAATTGAACTAGGAGGTTGAAATTTTATATTTAAGTTAAACACCTCCCGGGACCGGAAAAATAAGCTTTTAATCAAAATCGGCCAAAGAGTACTAGTACTTTACTGATGTACTTTTTCAGTTTTTTCGATTTTCTCAAAATTTGCTCCAACGATTTTTTTTTAAATTCAAAAATCAATTAATTTTTAGATTCTCTTTAAAATGTATATTCTCATTTTGCAATTGAAATCTTCTGAAGACCACTTTACTCTTGTATTTCATAGGGAAGATAGGAGAAATGGTTGCCATGGTAACAAAATATAAATATTTTCCCATACTTATAAATTTTACATCTGAATTCATATGTTCCGTACTGTCGGGAACTAAATATATGTCGACACAAAAAATCTGGTGTGACAAGCACAGTACACAACTTTCGATTACCGAAGGTAAGAGAAAGTTGTGTGCTGTGCGCCAGTCACACCAGATTTTTAATATAAAATGCGTTTTTTTAAATTTTGCATTTTTTACTACTGAAGCATTTATAGTGTTTTTTCAGCATCCGAAGCCATTTAGACCCTGTCCCTATTTATTTCAATTGATTTGTATCCAATTCAATTGAAATAAATTTTTCGCCTGGGACAGGATGCGAACCCTCGACCTTTGGCACCAGGAACGTTTGAAGCACACTTTACTCTAGTTTTTGTTTAAAAAAAAATCTGGTGTGACTGGCGCACAGCACACAACTTTCTCTTACCCTTCGGTAAGAGAAAGTTGTGCACCGTGCTGGTCACACCAGATTTTTTTGTGTCGAGATATATTTAGTTTCTCATAGCACCTTAGTTTCAAACTTGCATTTTAAATGTTGACTGCTTGAAATAAACTATGGTTATTTTTCAAAATTTTAATCTCATATTTAGACATTTTATACACAATATAGAATCATAAATAAATACAAAATTTCATAAGAATTGGAAAATTTTTTTTGAATGTGTAAAACGTTCCAAAGGGGACGACTCCCTTTTGAATCGAAATTAACATACAAATCCCTATAGGAAATTAACATTAGGCCTATGAGAGAAGGCGGAGAGACAGGCGATAATGTTTGCAAGTGAGAGAGAGAGAGACTGAGATATGTTTTCCCGGAAACAATTAAAAACAGAAATAAAATTAAAAAAAAATGGGAATTTAAATAATAATTGATTTTTAATCTAATAAAAAGAAAAAGATTTAAATTCGGTTACCATGGCGACCGTTTCTATCTTTCCTATGAAGAACAAGAGTAAAGTGGTCTTCAGAAGATTTCAACGGCAAAATGAGAATATACATTTTAAAGAGCATCTAAAAAATAGTTGATTTATGAATTTAAAAAAAAATCCTTGGAGGGAATTTTGAGAAAATCGAAAAAAACTGAAAAAGTACATCAGTAAAGTACTAGTACTTTTTGGCCGATTTTGTTCAAAAGCTTATTTTGAGATTCTTCAAAGGTACCTAAGTTAAATATAAAATTTCAATCCGGTAGCTCAACTCCTTCATGCTAAAAATCTGTCCACACACACACACACACACACACACACGCACACACACACACACAGACCAATTTGCGGGACCCACTTTTTTGGACTCAGGGGACCTCAAAACATGTATATCCATCAAAATCTCGACATCGAATTTTTGACATGATCGCAATACTTTCTCTCCTATATATTTCATATATAGGGTACGAGAAAGTAAAAAAACAACCTTTTCGACTACTACTGAGGTCATTTAGAATATGACTTTATTAAATATATTTATAAATTACATCATACCTATGGCTACCGGGGGGACGTTCCACACACTAATTGCTCTGGGCCAACATAAGCGTACTAAGGGAATTTGGCGGGGAGGAAGGGGGGGGGGGGCATGGTACCAGTTATGGCCTGGAAGGTCCCATTTGTCTCAATTTTTCTTGGGGTGGGGAGCCTTCAGGGGGGGGAGTAAGCCGCACCCTCTAATTACGCCCATGGGGGTCACCATTCCTGAGCTTTCGCCGCGCTTGCCATTGCTTAACTGCAGCGATTGTGGTGACTATGTCTCTTCTCCGTTGCCAGGGCCCCCCCTCCTCCGGCCTTTATAAATTTTATTTTTTTTTTTTGTCTTTTCGGCATCCTAGGCCATCTAGTCTTTAACGATACTAAATTATTTATATACGGTATATTAGGGGGTCCAGCTATATTTATTTATCCAAATAATTTAAATAAATTTTAATCGGTCTGCCTGGTATCCGAACCCCGGCTGTTTGATGTGTTTGAAAGTGGAGCCTTGAGTTACGGCAACCAAAATGCTTGTGTTGTCTTAAAAAAAATATCCTAATATACTAAAAATTTTATTTCATAAAAAATGTTTGTTTATTTAGTCAATAAAAAAGATAATCGGTCATAATTTCATTTTTTAATAATTTAATAACCGTGCTTGATGATTTTACTGAAAGTGATAGTATAATAGACAAGAGTGCGTATTTCAACCGGTATAAGAAATCATGAAACCGATCTGATATTCTGAAGCTCACGAAAAGTGAGGTTTGAGCTCATCTTTACGACCTGCGCCTCCTCACGAACATCAGATAACGAAATAATGATATGGAGAAGGGGAAAACAATCCGTCCTAAGTTATTACATCTTACAAGTTAAATAATCTCAACTAAAGTAGCATGTTTAACCTTTGTTTTTTTTCCCCCCCAATTTATTATGGTAGATTATCATCATTATATCAGTTAAAAGCCGGTACTTTTGTTCACCATTATTCAAAGCATAAAAGAGTGATTTTAATCAAATGTGAAATAATAGTTTAATAGATTAAAATGCATTAAACAATAATAGATGAAAGGAACAGGCAACCGGTCTCCACGAAATGAAACTCTCTATTGAGGAAACAGTTTCGACTTTAATTAATTAACTCCATCATCAGTCCACTTATCAAGAGTATGAACTCAAGAGTCAAAGCATTGAGTCATATTGTGGAGTTGTCAGTTGGTGTGTATTATATTAATACATAAATTATTTGTACAAAATTGTTTTGATGTCGAACAAGCTGTTAGTTAGTTATTTTGCTTTCTCTTATATATAGGTCTATATGTTAATATATTCAAGTAATATATTTAAGTTAGGCATCCCCCACCCTCTCCTAGGACGTGACACGAAGCTTTTGAACAAAATCGGCCAAAGAGTACTAATAATTTACTGATGTAATTTTTCGTTTTTTTTTTTTTTCGATTTTCTCTAAATTTGCTCTAACGATTTTGAATAAAATTCAAATATCACTTATTTTTTAGATGCTCTTTAAAATGTATATTCTCATTTTGCCATTGAAAACTTCTGAAGCCCACTTTACCCTTGTAATTCATAGGAAAAATAGGAGAAATGGTTGCCATGGTATCTGTTAAGGAAATGATGTTCCCCTCCTGTGGAGTGGGAGAGGGGATCGGCGCGCGCCGCATGGGACGTGCGCCCGTGTCTTTGAAATTATCATTTTTCGAAATTTGAACTAGAAGATTTTTGACACCCACACCTAGAGTATCTTTTTGGAAATCGACATCTCGGGGCTGGCGGCGACCATCACCAAAGGTAGGGGAAAACATCAATCCAATTCTTAACATACAGTCCATTTATTCTGGTCATAGCGAGCCGAATTTTTATCTATCTTATCTTCAGCGAACCCTAAAATCATCCCCTATCTTTTTATCCCTTATCTTTATCTATCTTTATCAAATCCTGCATCCGGATTTATTTATCAAATCCAGCACGGATTTAATCTATCTAAAAATCCTATCAATCTCTTATCATTTTATCAGCTCCAGCACCCAAAATATCTATCTTATATCAATTATCATTTATAATCTATCTCTTTTATAAAATAATCTATCTATTTTATAAAATATCTCAAACTACAAAATATCTCAATCACTTTATAAAATAATCTATCTATTTTATAAAATATCTCATACTACAAATTATCTCAATCAAATCTTTAATAAAACTATCTTTAATGATATATCTCTTAATATATCGTTAATAATTATCTTTTTCTATATATTCAATATATCTTTTCAATAAGGTACTTATTATCTTTTTATCTCAAATCTCTTCTCATTAATCCTCATCTTGATACATTTTCACCTATCGCCGTTTTTCATCTTAATTTAATTCGATTAAAGTTCCATTCTTGGAATTTACATTTATAAATTTTAATTTTAAATTAATTTTACCTTCATGCCTTGGTCTTATCTTTTCAAAGAATTCTATTATATCGATCTATTTTAAAATAAGTTCACCTTAATTAATATTTATTTAATTATACAATTCACAAAAAATGGCTTTTACTAATCAGGAATTAAAAGTTATTTTTTCTCATTCTCTTAAAATCGATGAAATTCTGGAAACATTTAATGAACATTATGCCTTATTTCTATCACGTGAAACAACACCGAAAAATTTACAAATTATCAAAAATCGCGTTTCATATCTGGACCAATTGTTATCTCTTCTTAGGGAATCTCATAGTAAAATTCTTGAAATTACATGCACCAAGGAAGACACCGAAAAATATTATGAAAAATCTAAATTGAAGATGAAAAGCATTGAGAAAATGTATTTTGAAATGAAAGATGAATTACTCACAACCTCAGATGCCCCCATCCCAGGGCCATCTAATCAACCCCTATCATTTCATTTTCCTAAAATGGCAATCAAACATTTTAACGGTCACCCTGATGAATGGAGTGAATTTTATCATCAATTTCTCAATTTAATTCATAACAATGGGCTATTTTCCATTTTTTTGACCTATATGTTTTTTGATAAAAATCGAGAGATTAATGTATTAGAAAACCTTTGTCGAAAACAGAATTCAAAAATATTAAATATTTTGGGAGATATAAGGATTTTAAAAAAAAAGGCCAAAAATGGCGGGAAATGAGCACGTGTATGGCTGTGACGTCAACAAGTAGGAGCTTTTGTCTGACATTAGCCCCAGGCGCTTCGTTCCCTGGGTTCGGTCTTGCCCGTTTATTTACTTGCAGGTTTTTTGTCTCTCGTTGCTTCAATTGAATGTATGATCTGTTTCAAGGCTTCCCAAAGTTTGTGGTCTTATAAAAAGTTCTAAATTAAAGAAAGTAAGTATTTTTAAATCCCCGACTTAAATTCATACACAAATAGAATAGAAAATATATTTTTATATTTATTTGATATGGTTATGTTTCAGATTGAAATATATATTTTTTGAAATCTTTTCGGCATTTTTAGCCATATAGACATCAAACGATACAATATATTTATTTCAATACAAATTAAATAAATTATCCAAATATTGGTACATTTATTTACATTGGAATATGTCAAGCAACCAAGAATCTATGCAGGCAAGGTTAGTATTTATATATATTTTTTTTTTTTTTTTTTTTTTTTAAACATTCACACTTTTTTTTTTTTTTTTTTTTTATAAAAAAACATTCACATTTTTTTCTCATTCACACTCACACTCACACACACATTCATACAGTCTTTTCGGCATCTTAGGCCATTTAAGACTTTTTACGATATCCGTTATAGAGATTAATATACATATATGGGGTCCAGGCATTCTTATTTAAGCCATTTGGTATCCAATTGGCTTAAATAAAATCATCGGACTGCCTGGGGTCCGAACCCGCGACGTTTGGTATACGAGGTTAGCACGCTAACCTCTACGCCATGCCCCGAGGGCTATTTATATTTTTAAAAATGTATAATTTTTCCCATTCTCTTTTTAATCTTTCATTTGTTTTTAGTTCAACAAAAAAAAGGGAAATTTTATTGTTTTGTGCCGAAGTGCACATCAACATCAAATTCTACTCCAAACAAATTATTCTTCGCTTTGCCAAGTGATAAAAAAAGGCGCCGAGCATGGATAAAAGCAGTCAGAAGAAATCTTTCTGATATTTCTCCTAAATCAAATATGCATTGCTGTGAAGATCAAATGGATTCAGTTGTAACTATAGTGTGTGGTTTAGTTAATTTGCAAGCCCCTATTATAAAATATAATTAAATTATATTTAAAAAAAAAAGGTTGGGCAAATCTGGTTTATATATACAACAAGTCATAAGATTATTTTGTGAATATGTGGCTGTGAATAAGGTGATTAGGATATTAACTCTTAAATAAAACGTAAATTTATTATATAAATAAATTTTTATTCTATTTAATATCTGTAAATAATTATATTTGTATTTTACTTAATAACAAAAATCAAAATATTATACACTTATATTTTTTAATAAAATTATAATTTTATCACTGATTTATATTTATACAATTAGATTCCAAACTGCTTTCGACTTTCCCGAAATCTTCAACTTTTATTTTTTCGGTTTCTCCTATCCTTGAGAGTCTTGGCTTTTTCCAATATGACACTTTTTCTGTAGGAGATGGTTCGTGGCTCTTTCATTGAAGACACATTAAAAACGAAAAACCATGTTTACATTTGTCTAAAAAAAATAATTTATCATAAAATAATCATCTCTATAAGATTTTTTTAGATCTCGTTCTAATATGATTAATTCTAAGTATTTGCCAGTGGCTCATGATATGTAGAATAGGATAAGCAAAATAATTAAATTTGGTTGGGAAAATAATTGTTTCCTGAAGCCTAATTAATTCCATTTATATCAATCAACTTAAAATATATAAATTTTGTATTAGAGGTAATCAAATGTAATTTTTATAACATACCTTGAGAAGCAATGCAATCATGGCATTGAACATCTAATATTTTTTCATCCTTCTCATTTATTTTTACGGAAACATTATTATTTTTTTTGGATGTTTTGTGTTCAGGACACACTTGAGCCTCTACAAAACATTCATCCTGTTCTCTTTTTACCTTCACATATCCGATGGCAGAGTTAATATAAGACGTTTTCATAGCCCTGAAATTCAATAAATATAATGAAAATCTGAAATTAAAGACATTAAAATATATAATATTAATCAAACTCTTACCTTTCAGCTTTGGCTCCTTTAATTTCAGCAAGAGAAAACATATCTGAAGTAGATATGAATTCCATTACTGAATCGGAGCTCAAAATCGGGAGATTTTGACTGTCGGCTTTGAAAAATTCACTCATATTTTTTTAAAATATACTATAAGTATTAATATATAATATATATTAATATAATAATAATATATGAGGATGCGTTACAAGGGCAGCCAAGGCGAAAAATAAAACAAAAATAGATTTTTGTTTTATTTTTCGCCTTGGCTGCCCTTGTAACGCATCCTCATATCATAATATCCAGCCATCAAGAAACAACTAATAATAATATATTTTATAATAAATATTTACAATATTCTAACACTTTAATAAGAGTAAGAACCTAGAAAACACGTGTACAAGACAAGGGCAGGGAACAAACAGAGCAAAACAAAGGCACGCGGCGACTAGGAGAAACAAGCTTCCACGTTTTGACGTCACACTAAACTTCGGCAAAGTTCGGGTCCTTACGGCGACACTTTCAAAAAGCTAATTGATTAAAATTAATATAAAATCACAGGAGTAATAAAAAAATTTTTGGTGTTCACTAATCGATTTCAAATAATTTTTTTTATCTATATAAAAAAAATCACGAATTTTTATTTTTTTGGAAAATCGCCCATTCCCAATTCTCAAATGTAACCAAATTTCACTATCTAGTTAGCGCCCTTCGTGATTCAGCCTTAATACTTATCAAGGATATTCCAATCACAGCTTCAAATTATCAAATCGCCTTTGATAAACTAGTTGATAGATATCAAGATCAAAGGAGATTAGTGTCATTTCACTTAAATAAAATTATTAATATAAAACCTATCACAAATGACCATTTTGAATCTTTACAGACCTTCACAGATATCTTATCAGAAAATTATAAATCTCTTTTAAATTTAAAAATCGAAAATTTAGGAGAGGTTGTACTTTTTCAATTAGCATATAGGGCTCTTCATACGTCAGCAAAAAAGCAATTTGAAATTTCTCGAGTTTCTAAAGACCCTCCACAATTAAAAGAGCTTTTAACATTTTTATCAAATTATTCAAAACACCTAGCTAATGTGAATTTATTGGAAAGGCCTATAAAATCTTCGACAACCCCTCGTTCACCTATAAAAACTCGAAGTGTAACTATCGCTGGATCGCAGCCATGGGCCTGCCTTATCTGCACTCAATCGGGTCATTCAATATATAAATGCCCACTTTTTCGATCACTCACCCCCCAACAACGATGGGATAAATTAAAGGGGGTTAAAATCTGCCTTAATTGCCTACATCCCTCACAACACGAAACCGCCCATTGTCCCTCAAAATACTCATGTACCCGGTGCAAATCTAAAAGTCATCATACTTTACTTCACATTGACCGGAGCGCCGAGGAGAGCGCGTCTCCGACAGCTACCTCCTCTTCCCCCTTCAGCTCTTCACCTCACGTTATCTCACCGGCTGTTTGTCATGTGAATGATAGCACCATCGCACCGGCTACTATCTTAGGGACAGTTATTTTAAACATAGAGGATTCAAATGGCAATTATCGTCCTATTAGAGGAATAATTGACAGTGGAGCTCACCATTGTTGCATTACCTATTCTTGCCTCCAAGAATTAAACTTATCTAAAGAAAAATGCCCGTTTAAAATCACTG
Source organism: Euborellia annulipes (assembly GCA_023213315.1). NCBI lineage: Eukaryota > Metazoa > Arthropoda > Insecta > Dermaptera > Anisolabididae > Euborellia > Euborellia annulipes. The sequence continues at coordinate 15,531 of JAKCPI010015062.1, read as the reverse complement.
GCATCTCTGCTACACATGTCGCTCCCAGAGGTGTCTGTAATGTCCGAATAAAAGGCAATGATCAAAATCAAAATATAATCGAAACGTTAGCTATTGTTTTTGATTCCATCATTTATGACCTACCTTCTGAATTTATATCTGAAGAACTTCCCCCCCGAGTTTAAAAATTTAAAACTCGCAGACCCGCATTTTCGTAACCCAGGGAAAATTAGTTTTCTCATCGGGGCAGATATCTTACCTGATATAATGCCCGACTCATGTATTAAATCACAATCTAATTATCCTTCAGCCTTTAAAACAATATTTGGTTATACTTTCATTGGGAATAATAATCATATTAATAATAATAAATTACAATCATCAAATATCTTTTTAACTAACTGTGAATTTGATTTAGAAAAATTTTGGTCACTAGAACAAGTTCCTGAAAACCCTATTAAAAACCCCATCGATGACGAATGTGAAGTCATTTTTCAAAATAAGCACTATCGGGAACCCTCAGGTCGCTATGTGGTCCCACTTATGTTGAAAGAGGTTCCAACTACCTTCGAAAACTCTTTAAACATGGCCCGCGCCAGTTTAAAGCGCCTAATCATAAGATTAAATAAAAATCATTCACTTAAATTTAATTATAAAGCCTTTATGGACGAATATCTTAAACTCGGCCATATGTCTTATATCGGACCTCTAAATTTAAACTCATCGGCTCATTTCATCCCTCATCACCCCGTGGTCAAACTAACTGACTCGCAGATGAAAGTCAGGGTAGTTTTTAATTCAGCCGCAAAAACAATTAACGATCACAGTTTAAATTATTATTTACATACTGGTCCAAAACTTCAAAAAAATATATTTGATATCATAACAGTTTTTCGAATTCACCCCTTTGTTCTTACCGCCGATGCTCAACACATGTATCGACAAATTCTTATCAGGCCTGAAGATCGAATATTCCAACACATCTTGTGGTATGACTTCACCACCCAAGAGGTGATGGAATATGAACTTAACACCATTGCTTATGGAACCACCTCAGGTCCTTATCTGGCCCTCCGTACCTGTCAACAATTAGCCCAGGACGAGGGCGACGATTATCCTCTTGGACGGGACATCCTTTTAAATCACACTTATATCGATGATTGTGCTGCTGGCTTTTCATCCCTTGAAGGGGCTTTAGAAGCCCAATCACAATTTATCACCCTTCTAAGTAAAGGAGGATTTCGATTGCATAAATGGGCTGCTAATCATCCTTCTTTATTAGAAAAAATAGATGTTAACGACCGAGAAAGCTCATGTGATTTTACTAAATCTGGGGCAATTTTAAATTTATTAGGAATCAAATGGCTTCCTCTTGAAGACACATTTACTTTTAAAATTAATATTACTTCTCACCCTACGATCACAAAAAGAACTATCTTATCTGATCTAGCCAAGGTCTTTGATCCAGCTGGTTTTATCTCACCAGTTACTTTTTTAAGTAAATCATTGGTTCAAAGTCTTTGGCGTAATAACTATGAATGGGATACTCAACTACCGTTACATATCTCTAGTAAGTGGGAAGCTATTATTCGAGAAATGCCTCTTTTAATGAATATTCAAATTCCCCGTATGATTGCCATTCAGCAGGCTGTAGAGTGTCAACTAATGGGCTTTTCAGATGCGAGTATATCAGGCTACTCCTCTGTTGTTTATCTTCGTTCCATTAACACCGAAGGTGACGTTTCGGTCTCTCTCATAGCCTCAAAGACAAAAGTTTCGCCTATCAAAACTCTATCTATTCCCCGTCTTGAGCTACTTGGAGCACTTCTATTATCTAATCTTATAAATCATGTAATTAACTTATCTCAATCTTATATTCATATTACCCAAATTTATACTTTCACCGATTCTTCTGTCACTCTTGCCTGGCTAAAAACTGATCCCTATAATTTAAACTCCTTTGTCGCTCATAGAGTTGTTAAAATATTAGAACTAACATCCCTCGAATGGTGGAATCATATTCCTTCTGAATATAATATGGCAGATATCGCAAGCCGTGGGTGTTTGCCCTCTGAACTTATTTCAAATAATTCATGGTGGCATGGGCCGCTCTGGGCATATGCGCCTTCTTCTGATTGGCCTATATCTACCGACTTAGTCATTCAAAATCCTCCTGAATTAAAAAAATCTCTCTTAATTTGCCATATAAATCAAACTACCTCATTTAAAGACAATTTTTTAAATAAATTTTCTTCATTTGATCACCTAATTCGAGTAACTGCCTTTATTCTACGCTATTTTCACAATCTTAAAACCAATAAAACCCCTAATCTTAAACGCCTCGGTTCATGTATCACCTCCTTGGAGTTACAAAACGCTGTGTTTTATTGGGCCAGGCATGAACAAACTCGTTATTTTAATACAAAATCTAAAAACAATCGTCAAACTCTAAAAAGACTAAATCCTTTTCATGACTCCGTGGGAGTTTTGAGGGCCGGGGGACGGCTGGTTAATGCCTCTCTTAGCGATATGGCCAAATATCCCATAATACTTCCCAAAGAAAGCCATTTGAGTCGATTAATAGTCACTCATTTTCATCTTATATCGCTTCATGCTGGTCCTCGCTATATACAATCGTTAATTCTCAGACAATTTTGGATCCTCTCTTTCATTCAAAAAGTCCTATCCAAATGTGTTGTCTACCTACAATCAAAAATTCGTTTTAACTCACCCCAGTTGTTCTGGACTCGTTGGAAAGACCAATATTCACAAGCTCTCCAGCAACAACTTAAGTGGCATCCCCATCGCCCGATGTGGCTTTGGGCGATCTTGTCCTTCTAAAGGACCCCTCATCCCCCACACAGTGGCGGCTCGGTCGGGTTGAGAAAACTCATCCCGGCAATGATGGAGTCACGCGAGTGGTGACTCTTCGCACTCAGCGAGGCATAATTAAACGCCCAGTGGCCAAAATATGTCCACTACCGAAATCTTAATTTGCCTTCCTTTAAAGAAAAACCTATTTTTTTTCTATTTTTTTTTCTTTCCTTCTTATCTATCTATCTGTTTTAATCTTATCCTTAAATCTATTCAAATTTTCTTTTTTTTTTTTAATTGTCTATAAATCCTTGCTGAATTGAGCATTGATTGAGATATTTTGACTTTATATAGAGATATGTGTCTAATTATCTCCTATACGTATATCCATATCTATCTTATTTATCTCTTCCTTATCATTATCCCTCATCCTTACTTATTTAAGAATTTAAAAATTCGAGTTCTCGAATGGCCGGGGGATTATGTTAAGGAAATGATGTTCCCCTCCTGTGGAGTGGGAGAGGGGATCGGCGCGCGCCGCATGGGACGTGCGCCCGTGTCTTTGAAATTATCATTTTTCGAAATTTGAACTAGAAGATTTTTGACACCCACACCTAGAGTATCTTTTTGGAAATCGACATCCCGGGGCTGGCGGCGACCATCACCAAAGGTAGGGGAAAACATCAATCCAATTCTTAACAGTATCAAAATATAAATATTTTCCTAAGTTTATAAATTTTTACTTTCTCTTACCTATGTATATATGTAATATATATATAGAGAGAAAGTATTGGTTTCATGTCAAAAATTCGATGACGAGATTTTGATGGATCTTCACGTTTTGAGGTCCCCTGAATCCAAAAAAGTGGTTTTCGCGACATGGTCTGTCTGTGGGTGGGTGGGTGGGTGGGTGGGTGTGTGTGTCTGTGTTCACTTTTAAGCATGAAGGAATTGAGCTATGAGGCTGAAATTTTATATATAAGTTAAACACCCCCGGGACCGGAAAAATAAGCTTTTAATCAAAATCGGCCAAAGAGTACTAGTACTTTACTGATGTACTTTTTCAGTTTTTTTCGATTTTCTCAAAATTCGCTCTAACGATTTTGATTAAAATTCAAAAATCAATTATTTTTTAGATGCTCTTTCAAATGTATATTCTCGTTTTGCCCTCAAAATTGTTTGAAGACCACTTTACTCTTGCACTCCATAGAAAAGATAGGAGAAATGGTTGCCATGGTAACAAAATATAAATATTTTCCCATACTTATAAATTTTACATCTGAATTCAAATATTCCCTACTGCCGGGAACTAAATACATGTCGACACAAAAAATCTGGTGTGACAAGCACAGTACACAACTTTCGATTACCGAAGGTAAGAGAAAGTTGTGTGCTGTGCGACAGTCACACCAGATTTTACATCTTGAATTCAAATGTACTCTACTGTCGGAAACTAATCATATGTCGACACAAAAATCTGGTGTGACAAGCACAGAACACAAATCGTTATGCGAATTACTCGTTATGAAAGATGCTCGTTAATATTTTTTTTTTTTAAGCTAGAGCAAATTATTATATTTTTTTTATTATAGACCTTAAATAATCTAGTCATGGCGGAGTTTGAATCCCCAACCCCCCCCCCCCTCCTTTCATGGCTACGCCTATACTTTCGATTACCGAAGGTAATTGTGTTGATGTGAGGTTAGTCACACCAAATGTTTATAAATATTGGAGCCATAAATGAGCCATAAAAAGAATTTATAAAAATATAACTCACAGGCCTAATACTTTCAGAGATATTACTTTTAAGAACCAATAACAAATAGAGAAAATATATTTTAGATTAAATAAAATAAACTCCTTGTATGTGTGTGAGTGTGTGTGTGTGTGGGGGGGGGGGTGTGAGTGTGTATAGAGAGCGCGCGCGGGAATGTGTGTCTGAGCGGGCGAATGTCTGTGTGTGTGGGTGCTTGGGTGTGTATGTGTGTATATGAGAGAAAGAGAGAGTGTCATGATTGTTGATAAATGCCTTACCAAAGCAAACCAAACACAATTTAAAAAAAAATAATATATAGTTAAAAGGACACTAAGAACTAACAAATATTAATAGACATAAATTAAATTGAATGTCAATAAAAGACCCAAGCCGATCCGACATCTTGTTGACTATTTGTTTAAAAAAGAAGCTTAACTCACCGTTGTGTTTGCTGTCCATTCTCTCCCCAATCGGTAGTTTTCAAACAATCACTAAACACGTAACACATTTCTGAGATATTAATCAATCAATTAAACACAAATTTACACTTTATAAATACAAATTCACAATAAACTTCGCACTCTTGAAATCGCGTGGATCAAATCGAGACGATCTTATTTAGACTGACTGGTTGATCAACTAACAGGAGAGGATGACGTCATTGGCTCCCTCTAGGCGGTTAATTCGTTAACAATCAAATCATTTATAGGGGCTAATTTCATTCATATGTAATTTTTTACTTTCTCTTAGCCTATATATGAAATATATAGAGAGAGAAAGTATTGCGATCATGTCAAAAATTCGATGTCGAGATTTTGATGGATATACATGTTTTGAGGTCCCCTGAGTCCAAAAAAGTGGGTCCCGCAAATTGGTCTGTGCGTGTGTGCGTGTGTGTGGACAGATTTTTAGCATGAAGGAATTGAGCTACCGGATTGAAATTTTATATTTAACTTAGGTACCTTCCCACACGCTCAAAATAAGCTTTTGAACAAAATCGGCCAAAAAGTACTAGTACTTTACTGATGTACTTTTTCAGTTTTTTTCGATTTTCTCAAAATTCCCTCCAAGGATTTTTTTTTAAAATTCAAAAATCAATTATTTTTTAGATGCTCTTTAAAATGTATATTCTCATTTTGCCGTTGAAATCTTCTGAAGCACACTTTACTCTTGTTCTTCATAGGAAAGATAGAAATGGTTGCCATGGTAACGGAATTTAAATCTTTTTCTTTTTTATTAGATTAAAAATCAATTATTATTTAAATTCCCATTTTTTTTTTAATTTATTTGTGTCTTTAATTGTTTCAAAGAAAACATATATGTCTCTCTCTCTCTCTCTCTCCACTTGCAAACATCTTATCTTCGCATAGGAACAATGTTAATTTCCTATAGGGATTTGTATGTTAATTTCGATTCAAAAGGGGGTCCCCTTTAGAACTTTTTAGGCATTTAAAATTTTTTTTCCAATTCTTATGAAATTTTGTATTTATTTACGATTCTATATTGTGTATAAAATGTCCAAATATGAGATTAAAATTTTGAAAATAACCATAGTTTATTTGAAGCAGTCAACATTTAAAATCCAAGTTTGAAACTAAGGTGCTATCGGAAACTAAATATATCTCGACACAAAAAATCTGGTGTGACCAGCACAGTGCGCAACTTTCTCTTACCGAAGTGTAAGAGAAAGTTGTGTGCTGTGCGCCAGTCACACCAGATTTTTTAATTTAAATATGATTTACGGTATTATTAAATATTAATGATATTTTTATTTATATTTATCTTTAAATAATTTTTTTTTTTTTTTCAATTAATTAGGAATATTATTGTTTATTATAAAATTCGAAAGATAACTGAGTGAAATAAGAAACAATCAAATGAAGATAATATTTTCTTTGGCTGGAGAGTGTGTATATTATCGATGCTGGGTAGGCAGCCAGGATTAGAAATAAAACAATTTTATTTCAAACTGCTCGTCGTCGTTTCGGAAGCTAATCGCCCCCTTCCTCACTTCGGAGCTGGTCGATTTTTTACAAAAATAAAATATACATTGCAAATACAAAAATATTAGAAGTTATTAAAAAATTCTTTTCTTTTGCTAATTACTGAGCAGGTGTCAATTATAACAATAAGGTGTCATTTGTTGTGATATTTCAAACATTTTGATTACAATGTATATAGCAAGTATGCTTTGTTTCAATACAAGATGATGTTACAGCAAATGTCTCGATTAGAAAATTAGAATGAATAGTAATTATTTCCTTTCCTCTTTCTAGCACCCGAAACGTCGACGAGCAGATTGATATAAAATTGTGTTTTATTTCTAATCCTGGCTGACTACCCAGCATCGATAATATAAGCAATCAAATGTTTTGTTTTATAATCTTGATGGACCCTGACCGGAATGAAGCATAACAGTGACAGAGATCGTTCTGGTTAAGGAAGGTCAAGCACTACTGAAACTTTGGATAGGTGACACGGATCGAAAAAATGTATAATAAGTGAGCCTTTGATAAAATAATTTCTCAGTGTTATGGAGGTACAGGGAGTGTCGAAATTAAGTACCACCCAAGCATTTTTCTACATGTGATTATTTCATTGTTTTTTAAAAGAAGCTGGAATTCTTAAATGGAAAATTTTCAAGTTTGGGCCAGAAAAAATTTCCTTAAAATTTTTTCGTAGGCCTATTTAAAAAAAAAGAATATCAGTAGACAAACTTGTCTTGATGAAAATAATTGTATTTTTTTTTTTTGGGGGGGGGGAGGGAGGCGTTAAGTGTTCAAATGGTTTTTCGGAGGGAAGGGGTAGTAGGCGGTTTGAACCCCCATATCTCACCTTGGCTATGACCCCTAGAGTGACACACAATTTAGAACCTCTCCCCAAAAAAAAACTGGTGTGATGTGGGTGTGTGGACATACTGTATATATACATATATATAAATTCAGTAAAATTTAGTGAACTTCAAACAAGAAAATGTGAATACATAATTATACCTCTTAAAACAGAGGAGTTATTCAACCCGCTAAACTTTTTCGTGCATGCCTCCTTAACCGGCCACTATACACACATGCAATGTAAGACGTTGTCACATCAAAAGAACATCAGTAAATTACTTATACTCTTTGTATTAATGTTAATAGCTAAGAGAGTAAAAGTGAAATAAACGAGAAATCAATTGTTTGGGAAGATCTGATTATAGGGCTACTCAAAAATAAATAATCTGTCAAATAGAAAGATTTTATCTATCTCAGAGTCCTATTAATGGCAAGAAGGGCTGTTCGAATAATACAAAAAATAATGATGATGGAGTCATGAAAAAAACAAGACGAATGCAGCCAAATATTATTTTATTTTAAATCTCGCCCTCACGGCTGACGTTTCGGCCCGAGGTCTAGGCCATCTTCAGAGCTGCATACATATACAATAAGAAAAGCATACATTAAAATTAGCATTAAACACACCTCCAATGCAATCACAATTAACAATATCTTAGATAACATACCCGGCTGGCAATAATCAAAATGTGTAGAAACTTTCAACAACAGCGACAACATTCAGCATGTGGTCCGCTCACAGCAAAGCGTAGAGAAATGATCAAGTGGAGGAAAAAAAAAAAATGGGAATTTATAATCACCCCTCTCTCCTTCGTCATTCTCCTAATCCTTATTTTTAATTTTTTATTTACAATTTATTATAAAAATTGATACAATTTTATACCCATAGGTGGCAGATTAGTGGCTAAATGTACCAATATAATATTTCAAGACATCACTGGCATCCTGTTTAAAATTCACACTGTTGTTAATATAAATATATAAAGATTCCAATATAAGTCTTTTTGTTAAATTATCTTCACTGATAAGAATCTTTGGCTGCGCGAACTCAAAGTTATGGCCGGTATTGATTGTATGTGAGGCCAACGCAACATGTTCTTCGTTTTTTCTAATGTTATATTGATGTTGGTATATCCTCTTCGATAGGTACTGGGAAGTTTGACCTACGTATTTTTTCCCACAATCTCCACATGCTATCGCATAAACCACATTGGATCTCATGAGTAAAGGTGTTTTATCCTTGTTGTTATAAAACATGGACAATGTATCAATGGGTTTATGCGATATTTTTATATAGGGCACTATTTTTTTCAGAGCATTTGAAATGCCCTCAGATAAGCCCGGAATGTATGTGAGGCTCTTGTAACATACATTAACAATGTTGGAATTTTGCTGATTTTGTGGTATATTATTGCCAGCCTTCTTTGAATAAAACATTAAAAACACTTTTTCAACAAAAGACTTAGGATAATTATTTTTATATAAAATGTTTTTTATAACAGTATCATTCTTGCATTGGAAGTGTGGACTTGACAATTCATTTGCCCGATGCAAAAGCCCGAGTATTAAGACCTAGGCCTAGACCTCGGGCCGAAACGTCAGCCGTGAGGGCGAGATTTAAAATAAAATAATATTTGGCTGCATTCGTCTTGTTTTTTTCATGACTCCATCATCATTAAGCCTACAGCCACAGATCTTTTTCGATTGAACAAAAAATAATTTGCATAAGTTAACGAAAACGTCCCCCGATTGCAAAGTCATTAGTTTAGCCAATAAATCAAGACGCCCAGCTGTTTGCCGCCGCAGCTTCCTATAATTGCAACTCGACGATAACATCTCCATTAGCGAAATATCGGCCTATTCCGCAGAAAAATTACAAAATCTTAATTGAATAGAGTGTAAACAGTTGTCCGACATTCGGACAGAAATAAAAAGTTAATTTATGTTTTGTCGCGAGATGCTAATTAAAGGCCGGGTGTTGTTCATTTAAGGAGAATTGAAAACGCCTCTCTTTAGAAATTGATTTAAAACAGGAGATAAATTATTTTTTTTAAACAAGTTATTTATTTTATTGATTATGGATAAGTTTTGTAATAAACAACTCACCAAATACTGATATAAATCCCAGCAAATTATCTACTACAATCTAATTTTTTTATTGTGATTGTACTGGCATGGTACAATGAGCGCCACATTTAAGTCCCCACATGGGAGGTAGTGCCTTAAGTATATGGTATATAGTGAAATAATTTTAAATTTGAAAAGATAAAATAAAATCATCTCAACTAGATTTTATTTTACCTTTTCGGTCATTAAAATTATTTCACTATGTACCACCCGAGTAAAAATGATTAAAAATGGTCGAGGGATTTACACGCCCGCACCAGGGACACACACAGTAGATCAAAAGTGACCAGAAGAAAAATGTGTGTCCCTGGTGCGGGCGTGTATATCCCTGTGTGTCTCTAAAGGTTCACTATGCAGACCTGCTGAGGGCATGTGAATCCCTCGATCATTTTTAAAAAATTTATTTAAGGTCTTTTTTCGGCAACGGAGGCCATTTAGACCCCTCACTATTTATTTCAATTCATTGGTAGCCAAATTAAATTGAAATAAATTGTCGCATGAGACGGGATGCGAACCCGCGACCCTTGGTACAGAAGACCAGCACGCTAAGCCCTACTCTCGAATTGATGAATTTCGGACTTTGCCACTATGATTCTCAGCAGGTAGAGAAGGTAAGAGAAATAAAAACATATAATTAAGGTTTGGTAAAAATTTAGTAAAGTTAAAAAAAAAATATTTTTTTCAATAAAAATAAAAATTCACATTAAAGAGATAAAAAGAATTTGATGAAATTACCGTATATGTAAATGCTGAGCTGATTTTATCGTTGTCTGATCCAGTGGAGAATTTCTAAAACAATATAAATATTGAAAAATTAGTATTTTTAAAATAAAGGAAATGTTATGTAAGATTTTTCTAGTTATTATCTATCAAACACAATAGAATTGTAACATCCTAAAACAAATAAGTCAAAAAATGAGTTTTACTAGCTTGCTATTAAAATTAAATATTTTGCATGATTTAAAAAAAAATTAATATATAGGGTGGCCCCATCATGTAGAGCAACAGACGAAGAACGTTGCAGTTAAGTAATAATGCCAAGTACGACACAACCTGGGGAGACCCCTCGGAACAAGCGCGTTATCAGTTTTCATCGCAATTTAAATATATAAATAAAATTAAAATGACCTCAGAAGCAGCGAGGGAAAATTAAACAAAAAATAGTCAACTAGAAAAATTTATAGAATTTTTTTTTAACACTCACACTTTTTCCCATTCACACCCACACTCACACATACACACAATAGCTGGGCATACACGGAGAGGTAGAACTGTCGGTTTTGACCGGGGCGGTCCAATCTGTCGGGTCGATCCGCCACGGTTAAAACTTTCGTTATCAATTTGGCTTAAAAAAGTGGAGAGTTTGATCTGTCGGGTTGGACCGGGGCGGACCAATCTGTCGGGTCGATCCGCCACGGTTAAAACCGTCATTATCAATTTCGTTTAAAAAAACGGAGAGTTTGATCTGTCGGGTTGGACCGGGGCGGACCAGTCTGCCGGGCCGGCTAAAACCGGCACGGTTAAAACCGCCACGGTTAAAACCGTCATCACTCACAAACGTAAAGGAAAAACCCGCAGATAAACCCGTATAGTTGGCCCGCCACGGGCCAAACCGTCCGTGTATGGGCAAAATCTTTGGACCGCGGCAGTTTTAACCGCTGATTTGACCAAATCCGTGGACTTTCGTCTTGACGAAAGTTTTGCCTGCCGACTAGACAGATCAAGTCAAGAAGCCATTGGAATTTCCAAGAAAAATGGAAATAGAAAATTATTTAAACAAAAAAAGTAATTAATCCTTTCTTCTCCTTTAAATAAAATCTTTAATTATCTGATTCTGAAGCTGCCAAAATGCGATTTAAGGTCCCCTGAGTCCATTTAAGTAGTTTTTGGAATGATGTCTGTGTGTCTGTGTGTATGTCTGTGGTATTTTGCACACATAAACTAGATGTAAAGGTCAAGAACTGAAAAGCTTTTGGTAAACATCGGACCATTAGGGGGCGCTCTAGAAGGAGGGCCAATATTTTTTTCTTACATAACCTATAATTTTTTTTGTATATTCAGAAACTAGACTTTCTCCCGAGTAAAATGATAGGTCTATATAATATTTGTATCCTAATTTGCCATGACCTTAAATGATATTTAAAAAAAATAATAATAATAAATTTGTTTTTGTGAATGGTGATTAACTAAAATATTTTAGAACATATTAATAGCTTAATTAATTAATAGGGGGAGGGATAACTTATTTTCTTTAAATGGTCAAAAAATAAATTTGTAGAAAAAATTTTGAAGTAACATGTCCTCCCCTACCCCCTCCAAAAATCGCGATTTAAAGAGATGGTCCGGGGCGGTCAAAACTGTCGCTTGCTCACTAACGAAAAGATCAGTCCGTGAGTTTGGACCGCAGTCCAATCTGTTAGATTGATGCGTGGCGGTCAAAACTGGCGCGTGCTCGCCCACTAACGAAAAGATCGGATCGTGAGTTTGGACCGCAGTCCAATCTGTTAGATTGATGCGTGGCGGTCAAAACTGGCGCGTGCTCGCCCACTAACGTAAAGATAAATCCGTGCGTTTGGACCGGCACGGTCAAAACCGACGGTTCTACCTCTCCGTGTATGCCCAGCTAATCTTTTCGGCAACTCAGGCCATACATATATGATTAAAAATATTCGAGGGATCCACACGTCGCACCAGGTCTACATAGTGAACTTGTGGGACACACAGGGATACACACGTCCACACCAGGGACACACAGGGTTACTCACGCCCGCACCAGGGACACACACAGTAGATCGAAAGTGACCAGAATAAAAATGTGTGTCCCTAGTGTGAACTTGCATATCCCTGTGTATCCCTCAAGGTTCACTATGCAGACCTGCTGCGGGCGTGTGGATCCCTCTATCATTTTTAATAATTTTCACTCTGGTTTTTACGATAACCTTTATTTAATAATATATATTGTCCAGGCATTTTTATTTAAGCCATTTGGTATCCAAATAAAATCATCGGACTGCCTGGGATCCGAACCCGCGACCCTTGGTATAGAAGGCCATCACGCTAGCCACTACACTAGGGCAGAAATTTTTTCTTTAGAGAAATGGAATAGGCAGACAACTAGAGAGAAAGACTCCGGTATAGCCCAAATTCAAGTAAAAAAAATATTTTTCTTGTAATATTTTCTACTTTCTACATCTTTGCCTAAATAAATAAAAAGAAGAGCATCTGCTTCGTACTCTATTCAATTTTATTAAATTCCTTTTCACCATTTATTTTTAAATCCGGAATTTCCCCATCCTGCATCAAGTAAATCAAATTTTCAGACAGTTTCAGTTGGAAATCAATAATCATACTAGAAGATAAATGGTTCCAGTCAATTTTTCGCTTGTCAGAATGAAGGGACACGAAGAAAAGTCACCTTTAAGACGAGCGTCTATATATAATTATTTCTAGAATGATTATCTATGTTCCTGTCTCTTCTGATTTCTACCTTGATAAATTATTTATAAATCCTCTGGCAATATTAAATTCCTTTTAAGGGCATTTAACTTTTTTTAAACGTCGATTTCCATTTTTTATTTTTAATATAATTTATTATATAGATCTTAGGTTTATTTAGAGTTGTTAGTTATTTTATAACCACTTCAGTGTGTAATTCAAAATTCAATTATTTATATAAATACGATAGGATTCCTATATCATAGGGAATTATTATTTATACTTTGGTTAATTGGCTGGCGTCGAATATCTTTCTTCTACCTAGACTAGCTTTTATTTAATAAATTCAAATTACAAAAACATGTGCAAAATCAGGATCGTCTTATTTAATTTAATTCATTCTAATTGGCAACTGAGGATTCTTTAATGAGCCATTAAATTTTATAATGATCGTTTTTGAATAATTTGAAAAATTTCCTGTTATAAATTAAATGGCAAAAAATTTTTTTTAATTTTTACTATAGCCTATATTTTTCTTTCTTATGTAGTCTATATATAAAAATCGTTTTACGAATTTCTTTAATTAATTTGAATAGAGAAATGTTTATATTTAATAAAGATATAAAAATTAATTTTATTTTGATCATTTTTATAATTAATAGAGTAATTTAAAAAAAGGGAGTAAAATAAAAAAAAAGTTATTTTATAGCTGATATCTAAAAAAAGATAAATCACAAAAGAGGGGTTAGTTCAAAATGCTCTGGCTATTATTATTATCATTATGTTTAACAAGTGTTAGAAAATCTTCTCCGGTGGTTGCTGAGAACATTATGGTAAATAAAAGTATAGGGAAGTTTTTTCCTTTTAACTTGAAACAAAGATATTTTTAAAAATTCGGTGTCAAATTTGTCATGCTCATAGCCTACTACATTAGAATCCTTCTTAACCTGCCTGGTCAGGACCCAGACTCTAGCTGGATACCCGTTTGGCCGGTAAATTCGAGGTCTGTGAAAAATTGATTTTCATTCAAAAAAACCAACATATTTAATCAGGTGTCATGAATAAACAACAAATAAAATTAGAACTCATGAAAATATGTAGAGATCTCAATCCTATGAAGTAGAAAAATAGACTGGGAAGCAAGCGAGCAAACAAACTCGAAACTCCTTCCCCTCCCTATTCACCAACTGAACAAACATACTATACACCATACAGTTTAATTAAAATACAACAAAAAAGTAATTTATATATAATATATGTAATAATAAAAATAATGAATGATAAATTGATAAATATATTAATATATAATTTATAATGCTAATGGGATATTCCGATTAATCCGATAACCGATTGATCCGAGGGGTTTTACTGTATTATTATTATATAGGCTAATAGTGCATGAAAGTAAAACTTGTACAGTGGAATCCCGATAATTCGTATTTTCCGCTAATTCGTACATAAACACTTGCCGGTCCCCAGAAAAAATCCGATAACTCATAAAAAATAAATTTCAGTCCCCTAGCTAATTCCTATTATTTTTATGCTCGAGGTCACTTAAATCATCTTATAATTCGTATTTGCAACTTAATAACCTCGTTAATTCGTAACTGTTTTCAAGTTTTTCTCGTTCATTCGTAATCTTTTAAAAAATTTGTTTAATCCTTCCAATTTTGGTTAAGATCTTACATTCTTTTTTTATCAAAATTCAATCTACATGTAGATAATTGTCATAATTCCCTTGTCTCTCTCAGACATCTTCACCATGCCAATAACAAAGTTACAAGCCTCTCTCTTCTATACTTAAGCACACCGTTCATTGCTTTTTTTTGTCTTTAATATTTATTCCTTGAACTCAACTCTATAACATTGATGTGACTTCCTTTTAAGAAGATGACCTTAAAATATTAAATGCTTATTTATTTCTTCTTATACATCTATTGATTAATAATTTTTTTTTTTTTTTTTATTCCACTTTGCCGAGTTGTGATTTAAACAGCGTATAAACTTATTATATATTTGTATTAGAATTTGTGGGAAATAATGATTTATAAGAATAATAATATGTTATAATCATTTTTATATATTGATATAATATTTTGGAATAGAGGGCTTTAAATTAAATTTATCTATTGTAGTCAAATTATTTTAGATATTATATCAATAAGGGGAACTCAAAGCATGTAAATCTATCAAAATCTCGACTTAGAAATTTTCCAATGAAACCAATACTTTATATATTTCATATATATGGTAAGAGAAAGCAATACCAAACAACCTCTTCCAATGTGACAAAACAGTCAAGTTACAAACTGTCATCCGTGTGCGCATGTGAGGGTGACAGTTTCGTCACCGAGAAGTTGCTTGCCCTAGTGGCAAAAAAGTCACTTCACTTAGTGTGCGTTACTTCCATAATAAAAACCTATATAATGTGACGGCTAATACTGCTAGTGACAAAAGTGTCCCCGTCACCCGTGTGCGCCTACCCTATGTCGACATCAAAAAAATCTGGTGGGACAAGTACAGAACACAATGTAATGAGCGACCAGTCACACCAAATTTTAATATAAAAATTAATTTGTATACTGT
>JAKCPI010015061.1:0-29710 GCA_023213315.1 Euborellia annulipes | reverse complement strand
ATAATAATAATAGTTTTATTTATTCATAATTTACAGACAAAATTACAATTGCGCTCTCGGCGCTGTAATGTGACAATTGTTGTTCTTGCGGCTTCAGGCCCAGGCCTTTTATCCAGCGCATTCTTTTATTTGTTGCTTGAGGTTTTCTGAGGGTTTATATTTTTTCCTTTCAGAGAAAAATTTAAAAAAACTCTGATCGCTTTTCATTAGAAAATTAAAATTGATTAAAAAAGAGGAAAAACAAAGAAAAAAAAAAAAAAAAAAAAAAAAAAAAAAAAAAAAAGTGTCTTGAAGTATATTCCTTAAAGCCAACAGGGGAAAGTCAGCACCGGCTGAGTCTTAGTTTGGTTAAGTCGGAAGAAAGGCCATTATCGATAGATTGCAGCGCCGTCTTCCCGCAGAATAATATTCCTTTCGGCAGAGTCTTTCGCCTCAATGAGCTTTATGACCAAGTTTAAGACTTTTGAAAGAATGTTGGTGATCATTTGGGTGGATATGGCTTCTGGGCTAGTTTCAGGGCACATGTTTTGATTCTTATGTTGGCAGGGTTTCAGGAAGGATTCTGTGACTTGAGAATAAGTACGCGCTGGGATGGGATTACTAGGCGGCTTACTTGTGGAGTTCTGCTCTAGGTTTTTTGATGCCAAATCAGGAAAATCATCTTTGCTGAAGTGTGGCACATTTATTAGCTTTTTTGGTTTCTCTTTGCGATTTGTAGCTCTGATTTTGACCGAGCAACCTTTATCACTAGCTGCGTGATTTCCGCCACAATTTGCACATTTCAGGATTTCCGTATCACAGTCCTGATTTCTATGAGGTCCTGCACATCTGACGCATCTCTCAGGAAGAGTGCAATTGATACTTATGTGTCCCAGTTCTTGACACCTGTAACACTGTTGTATCCCTTGGAGCTCTTAAAGTTTTCCCACATAATTACTTTCTCTTACCTATGTATATATGTAATATATATATAGAGAGAAAGTATTGGATTCATGTCAAAAATTCGATGTCGAGATTTTGATGGATCTTCACGTTTTGAGGTCCCCTGAATCCAAAAAAGTGGTTTTCGCGACATGGTCTGTCTGTGGGTGGGTGGGTGGGTGTGTGTGTGTGTCTGTGTGTGTGTGTTCAATTTTAAGCATGAAGGAATTGAGCTAGGAGGATGAAATTTTATATTTAAGTTAAATACCTCCCGGGACCGGAAAAATAAGCTTTTAATCAAAATCCGCCAAAGAGTACTAGTACTTTACTGATGTACTTTTTCAGTTTTTTTCGATTTTCTCAAAATTTGCTCTAACGATTTTGGTTAAAATTCAAAAATCAATTATTTTTTAGATGCTCTTTCAAATGTATATTCTCGTTTTGCCCTCAAAATTGTTTGAAGCACACTTTACTCTTGTGCTTCATAGGAAAGATAGGAGAAATGGTTGCCATGGTAACAAAATATAAATATTTTCCTATGTTTATAAATTTGACGTCTTAAATTCTAATATATTGGCGGAAACTAAATATATGTCAACACAAAAAATCTGGTGTGACAAGCACAGAACACAACTTTCGATTACCGAAGGTAAGAGAAAGTTGTGTGCTGTGCGACAGTCACACCAGATTTTTTTGTGTAAAATAATTGTTTTATTGAAACAATAGGTTTAAGGTCTTGTCCAGGAGCATATTTGAGAATAAAGATTGGTATCCCAATATCTGTACCCTTTCTTTTGAGCTGAATAATGTCCAGGGGCTCATGTCCCTCCGAACGCAAACCTTTTTTAATTTCTTCGACTGTAGTCGAACTGTGGAGGCCCTTCAGTACAATTTTTACGGGTACTTCCTCTTTGAGGCCGTACGTGTAGAAGTGGTAATTGTTTTTAATAAGATATGCTTTTACAATTTTATAATCGTTAACGTTCGTAGTCTTTATTAGTGTTTTTTCAAATTCTTTTCTCGAAATGCATTGAAATTCCACATCTCCCTTTATAAGGCTTTTAATTTTTTTAAAGAATAATGTGGCTTGTTGAAGATTGTTTCTAATGACCAGGGGAGGGGGTCTTTTAGCTTGGCCAGTATGCCTAGGCGTGTGCTCTGCCTCTATATTTATATCCTCTAGTGAACTAAAGCGGTTGCTCGTTTCTACATTATATAGAGAACCATCACTATCTATACATGAGGTGAATGATGTATCTAGCGTTTTAGTGCGTCGTCGCTTACTTGAACTTCGCTCCGTAGGGAACTGGAGGAAGAACCTGGTTTTAGCGATCTGAGTGCCTTGCCTCGTTGTTGGGGCAGCTTTGACTTTGCTTCTGCATTCTTTGCACTCCCTGATGAGCCTGCGGGTTGAGGGGAGTCTTAGTGGTCGGTGGCTTGGTTGGAAGTGTCCTAGCGCGCGGACCCGCGGGATTTCCTTTCATGATAATTCATGAAAATTCTTCCAGAGTTATTAATATATTAATTAATAAGAACAAAAATGAAGGTATTGAATCAAAATTAAATATAACCAAGGCCAAAATTAAAATATAACTGAAAAATTCAGAACACGAGAAAAATTTGTAATGTTTACAAACGATCACCGTGACGACAAAAAACTGCATATCTTCCAGCAAACAACCATGAATTAAATAAAAAAAAGTCATATCTAGACAGTGAGAATTAACAGGGTAAAAATAAACTTTTTTTTATTGAAATTCATTTACAAATTTTGACCTAAATTAGTAAGTACACCTAAATTATATTCTTAATTTTAAGATATATTTTTTTAAAGAACTTGTTAACCATTCATTTCCCCAGAGAAACCCCGAAGAATAGCCCCACCTGATCCAGAGGTTGGAACTTGGAAAACTTCAGAGAAACAAAGAAAAAAAAAACATTTAAATAAATAAATTATTGAATATTAAATGAACTTAAAGACAAAGCGATCATGACTAGAATAAATAAATAATAAAATTCTAAAAGGAGTTAAAAGACGTTCAAGTTTAGTTTTGAATAAAACGGAAAAAAAATTTGTCTAAAAAAAATATAATATTATTTTCAAAAGGTCAACTTTTTGCGGATTACTTAACTCAAAGGACTCAGGACTTGACAATTTAATATTTAATAGATATCCAAAAGATGCATACAGATACAGGCCCATTTTATCAACTAATGACTGATTCCCTTAATTGATTGATAATTTTTCTGTAATCTTTAACATATAAAACTTTGTTTTAAGATTCTGGTTGTGAAGATAGAATGGCATATTTTTAAATAATAAAGATCTATATTTTACTTATAAAAAATTAGATTAGATTCAATATTTAAGGATCTTATAAAATGTATATACTGAGAACATTTTTTTCCTTTAACTGATATAGCTTTAATCCGGTATACACATTTACTAAAGGAATAAGACCAACAAGGGTATAATTTATGTCCTCTGAAATATTAAAACGCCTTCTTTTCTAAGTGAGAGAGAGAGAGAGAGCACTGCGAATGGCAAGGAATTTAAAATTGTATACTGAGATAGAGATTAATCTTTGAATTACTTAAAAGTATCTGTAAAAATGTATTTCCCTAGAGTAAGACTAACTCTTTGACCCCAAATATTTTATTTTTAAATAAATTAATAAATTATTATTATTCTCTTTATTGGTTCATATAAATTATATTGTACAGTGAGCGCCACAATTAAGTCCCCACCTGATAGCTTTAGCCTTAAGTATAGGCCTATGCATAGGCGTACCCAGCGAGGGGCAGGGGGGGGCAGTTGTATATATATATAATGTATACATATCCTAAAAAGAAAATAGATTTTGAGATTTATTTATATATTAACATTCAAATGCCTTGAAATTAACTACAAGATATATCAATATATATGATATTTAACGAATTTTTGACAAAATTTATTAGATACTATTGTTTTTTATACAGTAGAAGAATTAAGTATGCTGGGGTGATTTATTTGGTTTAATGGAGAAAGTAAACTAGCGATTGCGTTCCACAGTATTGGAAAACGACTGAAGAATTCCAGGTAACATAAAAAATAGTAATAAGGGTTAAACGCCCATTTCACCCTCTCTGTATTCATGTCTGATGAAAGAAAGATTAAAACCGTGTAGTAATTGATGCAATAAGAATATAATATGTGAGAGTCGATTAAAACAAGGCAGACCAGAGTACAAGGCAACAATATTACCCAACGCTTCTGTAATTGAGCCTGCAAATGGTGTGGTGTGGTATAGGATAGAAACAAGGGAGGGTGGTATAGGGTCTAGGGCGACGATGACCCTCCAGACCCAAGGTACCGAACATGGAGATTAGGACCCTGGCTGCTCGTTTAATTACAACTTCGAGGGCTCCGCCCCTTCATCAGTACCCAGAGAGGGGTCTTTTGATTTACAACACGCCCATCTCTCATGACACAAATTTTAACAAACAACCCTCTAATATTAAACGATCATCTTTTAATCGGTAAAACAAACTAACGCATAATAAAATTTGTGTTGGAAATTACGAAATATGACCTGGTGACCAGTGGTAGCTGATTTAAGGGATAAAATATGGTGGTGACATACAACATTCACTTATTAGAAAAAATTATACAATTACAAAAATTGCTGTTTTTTTTTTTTTTTTTGAAAAATATTTTTTGATAAAAGTTACTAAAAATTTTATTTAGAAGTTTTCTGTATGTAACTTTTCTTAGATATTATAAATAAACTATATAGTAGTAATGGCAAAGATATTTTTAAAAAATGAGTATCTTTTTTGGTGGTGGATTCCAAGGCCCCGGGGAATCGAACCCAGAATCTCCGACCTAACCGGGGCATCGATGTGCTACTCTTTGCACCAGGCCAACCACTCTCATCACCAAAAAATACATGTTCACACAATTTCCTGAATATGCAGTTGGAATTTCATTTCTTTACTCAGAGAATTAAAGTGAGAAATATTCAAAGAAAAATATTCCAATTGTCAGTCAAGAGAATAGACATCGTGGTCTGATCTTATGCTTTAATAAGCAGCAAATCCCTTGACGGGGATCGCGGGATTAATTAGGCAAGTAATTTTGAAAATCTCTGAATAAACCTACGTCGATTCGGACTTGACCCTCATGATGTTAACAAAATATCTCAAGAACGAAAAGAGCTAGGAGCTTGATATTTTATATTTTAATTCGGTACCTCCCTGAGACGTGACACGGAAGCTTTTGAACAATATCGGTCAAAGAGTACTAGTACTTTATTAATGTATTTTTGCAGTTTTTTTCGATTTTCTCAAAATTCGCTCCAACGATTATGATTTAAATTCAAAAATCAATTATTTTTAAATGCTCTTTAAATAATGTATATTCTCATTTTCCAATTGAAATCTTTTGAAGCACACTTTACTCTTGTAATTCATAGGAAAGATAAGAGAAATGGTTGCCATGGTAACAAAATATAAATATTTTCCCATATTTATAAATTTTACATTTTGATTTTAATTTATAGGTGCAGACTAAATATATTTGGACACAAAAAAATCTGGTGTGACAAGCACGGAACACAACTTAAAATTACCGAAGGTAAGAAAAGGTTGTGTGCTGTTCAACCAGCCCCACGAGATTTTTAAATAATCATATTATAATAGTATAAATAGTATTAATTTTTTTTTTTTTATAAATAAGCCCATTAATGAAATTAGAATGACAACAAATATTCATTTTATTTTAAACATATTAAAACTCATTAATTATTCTCTCAAAGTTATCTTGTGTCATCCTATATATTTTCCCACCATTTACAACACCCTCTCTATACGATTATGAAGGAGGGAAATAATGGATATTTTAATAACTGTGAGAGAAAGTAAACTTATTTATAATTAATTTGAAACTGTAAGAAACTTTTTGTTCTATTATTCAAGAGGTCTCAGCTTCTATGAAATTTGATAAGGAAATTTGTTTTTTTTTTTTTTTTAAGAGAATTAATATTTAAATAATCAGTAAAGCATATTGAAGGATGAATTTTAGAGGAAAAAATCTGGTGTGACTGATCACACAGCATACAACTTTCTCTTACCCTTTACTAAGAGAAAGTTGTGTACTGTGCTTGTCACACCGGATTTTTTGTGTCGAGATATATATCAAAGGAGCCCACCCCCCCCCTTTTTGAATCGAAATTAACATGATTTCAAGAGCAAAATGAGAATATACATTTTAATAAAAAGCATCTAAAAATAATTGATTTATGAATTTTAATCAAAATTGTAGAAAACGCATGGGTGGAACTTAATATTGTCCCTCACTGTACCTAACTTAAATATAAAATTTCAATCCGGAAGCTTAAATCCTTCATCCTTAAAATTTGTGAGTCCTCTTTTTTTGGCTCAGGGGATTTCAAAACATGTATAACCATCAAAATCTCGACATCGAATTTTTGACATGATCGCAATACTTTCTCTCTATATATATTTCATATATAGGGTAAGAGAAAGTAAAATTAATGCTGCTACTATTATTCCTATTAAACTTCTTTTAATAATTAAATGGTTTATTTAACGACAAATTGCTGATTATTTCTTTAAAGCAAAATATCATATTTCCGGCTTAGAATTAATTAATTAAATCCGATTGGTTAACATTTTAATTTCCGGTATAGATCTATCAATTGAGTTAGTAAAGGAATTCTTGGTTCAAACTATTGAAATATACGAAAGAGGAATTCTTTTCTTTTCTTAATCGATTGAGATTAGAATTAAAATATTCAATAATGAAAATTTTATTAAAATAATATTATGTTAATTAGTTTTAGACGCTATAGTCTAATTTAAATCCATCAAAAACATGTTTTGTTTTGCTTGCATAACCACGAAGTTGTAATATATTTCATTCTTAAAATTAAAATTCTTTAGCGTACTTCACTTTTCTTTAACAGACTTTATTTGTTTAATCTAAACTTTGAGCTTAATGCGGCACGTGTTAAATTTAATCCAATCGATAAGAAAATTTTAAAATACCTAAGAGTCAAGTTGTTTTCTTTTATGGGGTATTTTAGAAATGTTATCACATGTATAACTGTTCATAATAAATTGAGAAGTAGTCTGTTAAGTTTCTTTTAATTAATTAATCCTGTTTCTTTCCACGCAGGGAAGGGGGGGGGGGGGACGATCCAAATATTCACCACATTCATAAGCAATTTTTAATTTTTAATTAAAAGTAGAAATTTTATTATTAATGGCAATATAAAGTGTATCCTTTAATTAAATTTTTTATTATATGGGCGATATATCGAAAATTAATAGAGATGAGGATAAATTATATCCTGGGGCTGCAAAAGTAGATAAGGTTATATCGATTTTTTTACTTTCTTTTACCCTATATGGACCCTGTTATGCAATGGTGTGTCAAAGACCAAACATCGTAGTTTTGAGAAAATCAACATTAAAGTTGTTTGTTTTCATTGGATTATATATAATTTTTGTTGTCAATTGTGCAAGTAACAACAAAAAACAACAAAATATAAATTTTTTTAGGACATTTTTTCATAAAAAATACTATTAATTAAAATTTGAAACAATATTCCGTGCTTAACTCAATTTTGAATTTTTTGGTCTTTGACACACCATTGCATAACAGGGTCCATATATGAAATATATAGAGAGAAAGTATTGGATTCATGTCAAAAATTCGATGTCGAGATTTTGATGGATCTTCACGTTTTGAGGTCCCCTGAATCCAAAAAAGTGGTTTTCGCGACATGGTCTGTCTGTGTATGTGGGTGTGTCTGTGAAGAAAATACCCTAGAGTTGACTGCTAAATGGATAATTTTGACAGATACAGATAGTATATCTACATAATTTATCTACAAAATCTATTGTCAAATAAAGTCTAATAGCCCTTGGGACATAGCTCAAAGGTAAAGTTTCTGCCTCTTGTGCTGGGGGTCAAGGTTTCGCAACCCGTCCCATGTGACAAAATTTATTTCTATTGGATTGGCTATCAATAATTAGAGACGGGATCTAAATGGCCTTCGATGCCGAAAGACCTTAAATAAAATTATAAAAAAAAATAAAGTCTAATTAAATTGAAACAAAATATCATATAATAAATAATAAAGAAATCGGTCAATCTCGTTTTGCAACATCTTGAATACCTAGGATTAGGTAGATGTAGGCAGCCAGCAAGTGATTAAAAAGAAAACTCTATTTGATTATCGTCGACGTTTCGGAATCACATCTATCCCATCTTCAGGACCTACGGTGATCAAAGAGGTCCTGAAGATGGGATCGATGTGATTCCGAAACGTCGTCGAAAATCAAATAGTTTTTTTTTATCACTTGCTAGCCGCCTACATCTACCTACCTAATCCTAATAATTACTACTTAGCCATCGAATTTCTTCTACATCGTGAATTCTGTATTATATGGACCGTGTTATGCATTAGTGTGTCAAGCGCCAAAAAATTAAAAATTGAGTTAAGCACCGAATATTGTTTCAAATGCTATAATTAATTTATATTTAATGTTACTTGCACAATTGACAAAAAAAATTATATATAATCCAATGAATAATCCAACAAAAAATTTTAATGTTAGTTTTCTCAAAACTCGGTAGCTGGCGCTTGACACACTAGTGCGTAACTGGGTCCATATATACTTTTTGTGTATTATTTTTTTTCTTTTTCCAATTTTAACTAGTTAAAAATAATTTAGATAAAATTGGAGAACGAAATTGCAATTCATTGGCAATAAAGGGGTAAATAGCCGAGCTTATTTGGTCCATTTATTTTAACCTTTGAATAGAGTCAATGGGCATTTCAATGGGATTACTGTATATGTGGAGGTGATTCGTATTTGCGTTATGTAAAATATATATTAATACTAGTTTATTATTATGGAAATTAAAATGCAAATTTAGATTTATAATATTGGAAAAATATTATTTTTGAAAATAAATAGAGCAGATTGAGAGGATAACATTTAATCTCTAAATCGCTGATAAATTTTATTTTAATTTTAAAATAATACGAAAATAAATGTTAGTCAATCTTTTAGCGCTTAGATCTCAAATCAAGAGTTAATTCAATTACCATGGATTGCATAAATTCATTCTAATGAGTTTTTGTTTAATTGTTGCAGATCGGATTATACATGCTCAATTATTGATTTATAGAGAGATTTAACTGCTTAAATTCTGAATCAAATAATTGAAAAAAATCTGGTGAGACCAGTAGCACCAGATATTTTGTGTCTACATATATTTAGTTTCCTCCGATATATTAGAATTCAAGAAGTATCAATAAAATTTATAAACATAGGAAAATATTTATATTTTGTTACCATGGCAACAAAATATTTATATTGGCAACCATTTGGAAATGAGAATATACATTTTAAGGAGGCATTGGGCTTGGTATAGTTGGTAGGGTGCTTGCCTTCTATACCAAGGGTCGAGGGTTCGGATCCCAGGCAGTCCGATGAATATATTTAGACCATTTGGATACCAAATGGATTAAATAAGAATGCCTGGGCTTCAAATATCTATATTATAAAAATACTAGTATCGTTAAAAGTCTTATATGGCTTGAGTTGCCGAAAATATTGTATGTATGTGTGTGAGTGTGAATGGGAAATAAGTGCAAGTGTTTTTTATAAAAAAAAAAAAAAGGTGCATGATTTATTGAATTTTAAACAAAATCGTTGGAGCGAATTGTGAAAAAATCGAAAAAAAAACTGAAAAAGTACAAAAAAATAAAATCAGTAAAGTAAGTACTAATACTTTTGGCCGCAGACAGACCAATTTGCAGGACCCACTTTTTTGGACTCAGGGAACCTCAAAAAAACCTGTATATCCATCAAAATCTCGACATCGAATTTTTGACATGATCGCCAATACTCTCTCTCTACACTGTAAAAAAAAATATGAATTTTCATTCATTTTCCATATACTTTCGTGGTTTAATTTTAATATACCCAGAATATGAAATAAAATTAATATACAAGTATATGAACAAATTACCAACTTTTAAATTGATCTTTTCTTTGTGTGCCGCCAAATTTTGAAATCGTTAAAAGTGTACCGCGACAAGTTGAGAATCACTGGTCTAATCGTTCTCAAATAACTCGACTACCTCAAGGAATTTTTATTAATATTATTTTATAATTATTTTAAGGAAACTTGAAATTATTCTTTTAAAATTTATTTCACAAATCCAAATTTATTAAATTCTGGTTTGAAATTCGCGCTCTAAACTATTTAAATATTTATGAATTATATTACAATCATACTAATTAAATAATTTTTATAAATTAATTCAACTAAATAGCTATAAAATTCAAATTCAAATTAACAATTTCACCAAAATAATTAATTTTAAAATATACAAGAAATTGGTTAGGTTGGCACCAAATTGAACTTTCTCATATATATTCATAAACAGTTTATGAAACAGAATTCCTATACTTGTATAGGAAGTTTTTTGGAAGTTTTTTTAACAGTGTATATATATTTCATTTATGGGGTAAGAGAAAGTAAAATAATCGGATTTTTCCCTAACAAAAAACGATAGAAAACAAACCGCCTCCTATCATCACATGTTGACAAAGTTTCTGCATTTAAAAAATAATAGTGATATGAGAATTTCATTATTGGCCAAATGGAGATTTTGCCATTGTCGGGCATCCGGGGCCAATATATTAAGAAAAAAAAAAAAAAAATTTCATTATAAAATAAAATCAATCAATTGGTCTAATATTTTAAAAAAATTTTATAGATAAATATCTCAACGTAATAATTTTTGGATAATAAATTATTAAACTCTCCTCGTTACTGCATTATTGATCACAAAAAGAACCAAAACTTCTAAATTTTCATAGAACGAATTTCCTTGTAATTCAACTAATTAGAGTCATTCAATTAAATAACTAATTCAAACGAGAATTGAATAAGGTGAAAATAGGCAGAGAGCCTTGAAGAAACCTCAGCAAATGTTAATACATTAAAAGGATTTCCTTCACTTGTTTCAAAGTATAATAAGCGAGTTAGATAAGATAGTCTTGAGTTAGACCACCCAACTATTTTTTATGTAAAATTTTCCAACAATTGAAGCCGAACTCGTTTACAAATTGACAGTAATATCTAATTGCTGTAAAACACAAATACTACCCAAGATAGATTATTTATATTCGGATTGAAAATAATTTAACATTTAATTCCTGATTCTTATTGTGTCCGATATATAGAGGTATCAATATACCTGATTAGGTCCTAGTCCTAGGGGGGGATATAGGGGTCGCCCCCCAAAAAAATCCCGAAATATTATAAATGGACGATGTTATGCATAAAAGAACCAAGCGCTATTATGATCGAAATTTAATTAAATCACAACATTATTACTCTGTGCACTTATTTTTGTATAAAACAAGATAAAAAGTCATTGCCATTGGTTTTGTTTACAATTGGGCAAATATAATGCCCCTTAACTCAGATTTAGGTTAATGGCGCTTGGTTCCTTCATGCTCAACATCGTCCAAATAAAGATAAATGTATAGAGAAAAAACTTTTAAATAATGTTTAGAAAAAAATATTTTATATTCTTTAAAATTTATTCATTAAATTGGATAGCAATTAATTGAAATAAAATTGGAATAAATGGCCTCTAATGCCGAAAAAGATCTTTAAAAAAATAATTCATTTCGGAGTGAGAGGATCATCCAAAAAATGTTATGGCTACTCTGTACCTGCTTATAAAGCTAAAATTTTAATAGAATACACTAAAACTTGTACTACAGTATATTTAAAACTATTCGTGTTATTTATAGGGTGTCCAATACAGAGGTTTATTAATTTAAAAAGAGTCGGTGCAACATGTGCTCGCGAGTGGAGCCTTGAGCTTAGTCAACAAAACCAATATTTTTAAAATAAATAAATCATCTTTTTTTTTAATGCAACTGAAAGGTAAAAGCTACTTTTAAGACAATAAATCCGACGGCTATGCATTTTGGTTGCCTAAGCCCAAGGCTGCTCAAGCACACTCCAGAGCACATCAGGCAATTATGATCCCGATTGTACACTGTCTTAATAAGTCATCCATATCTTAAGAGGTTCTGTAATTAGTTTTAAAGTTTATATAATAATTAACAAAAGATTTTTTAAGGAATTAATTTTAAAACTTTAAATTAAATTTAATACTAATCATTCTTATCTAATTAAAAGCATATTAAATACGAAGAGATTGTTGATATAGACCTATCATAGCAAAATGAATCAATATTCCTATTTTCCGATCCTTCAAAGGCCTATCGAATTTGGTGAATTTAATTTAACTTCACGATCGATAACGTTAGATAAACGTGAGTGGAAAATTAAAAAATTTTATAAAAACTTAAAACCAATAGGAAATGTGAATTTTTTTATATATAACTTATTTATTTGTTGGCAATTCTATTATTGGAACCTATCCAAAAATAAGACCTTGCCAAGAGTGCCTTGAATAGAAAAATCCCTTTGGCAATGCAGTAATGTTCGGTATTCACGTTCAAGGATAAGAAGGGATATAGGCCTATAATTCAGTCGCAAATTGAAAGGTATATTGCAATTCTATTTATTATTGAAATTAACTAATTTGCTGTTGCCACTTGTAAGATACCGGCGTAAGCATTAGACTATTCAAATCGACATGGATATCGAAATTCTAAATTAGGGGAAATATAATATAATGACTATCTTATATCAGAAATAAAAGATTTTTGACATTAATCGTACAGGGTGCGGCGCGGGAACTTCCTTATTTTAAACAATGATAAAACAAAAAGTATTGGAGATATCATTTACATTTGTTTTTCATTGTTTTTTGAAAATGATATCTTAAAGGGGGCCACCGTTGTGTTCAAAACATTGAAAGAGCGCTGGCTACTCTAAAACATTCAGCGTTTTAGTTGTGAGAGTGGTCAGCACGTTCGCCAGATTTATCACCCTGTGATTTTTTTTTATCATTTCCTTGGTATATATCAATCATCCGAAATTCTAAATTTCTGGATCAGCTTAAGAACAATATTCGTGATACTATCGCCAAGATCGACACGGAAATGCTTGCCAAAGTGGTCCAAAACTTCAGGTTTCGACTCTTTCAATGTTTTGAGCACAAAGGTGGCCCAAAGCAATGAAAAATAAATTTAAATGTACCACTATGTATAAACCCGAGTAAAATTTTTTTAAAATGATCGAGGAATACACACGCCCGCAGGAGGTCTGCATAGTGAACCTTGAAGGACACAAAGGGATATACACGTCCACACTAGGGACACACAGGGATACCCATGTTCGCACCAGGGACACACATCTTTCTTCTGGTCACTTTCGATTTACTGTGGGTGTCCCTGGTGCGGGCGTGTGTATCCCTGTGTGTCCCTGGTGTGGACGTGTATATCCATGTGTGTCCCTCAAGGTTTACTATGCAGACCTCCTGCGGGCGTGTGTATCCCTCGATCATTTTTAATCATTTCATGCTTAATATTGAACACACTGACATACAGACCATTTTGTGGGACCCACTTTTTTAAACTCAGGGACCTCTAAACATTAATTTTCATCAAAATTTCCCTCCAATTTTTGACCCAAATGTATTACTTTCTTTCTCTATATATATTACATAAGAGAAAATAAAAAACTACTACTTTAGAAAACTTTTGTTCAACAGAATTAGACAAAAACCTTTATTCACGAAACGCAAAAATTATTAGCTAATTAACCAAGTTGGCAATGGGACTCATGTATTTTCCAAGGACAATTCAAATCCATTGACAGATTGATGGGTTTGCTTGCTTGGGAACTAAAGCCTTTCCTGAACATTTATTTAATAAATTTTGGCAAGCGGTCTAATTCCCCTTTCTAAAGAGGGTTAATACAACACTTTCCCATTAAAAAAATGTAATTTGTTTTATTTTCGCATTGATTAATTATTTTTTGTTTTCTCGTCTAATTCCAATTTATAAATACAGCAATTTCCCATTTAAAAAAAAATCTGGTGTGATGGTCGCACAGTCTTCGGTAATCGAAAGTTGTGCTCTGTGGTTGTCGCACTCGATTTTGTATGGAAGTATATTTAGTTTCCGCCGATATTAGAATTCAAGATGTAAAATTTATAAACATGAGAAAATATATTTTGTTACCATGGGAAGAATTTCTCCTATCTTTCCTATAAAGTACAAGAGTAAAGTGTGCTTCAAAAGATTTCAAGGGCAAAATGAGAATATACCATCAAGAGAAAAGATATTGGACAACCCCCTCACTTCTACCTGAATTTAGAGCCTTTTGAGGTATGTATACAGGGCCGTAACTAGGCAGATGCAACAGCTGCACCGTGCATCTGTTACATCTGCCTAGTTACGGCCCTGTATACATACCTCAAAAGGCTCTAAATTCAGGTAGAAGTGAGGGGGTTGTCCAATATCTTTTCTCTTGATGGTACATTTTAAAGAGTATCTAAAAAATAATTGATTTTTTGAATTTTAATCAAAAACGTTGGAGCGAATTTTGAGAATGGCAATGACATGGTCTGTCTGTGGGTGGGTGGGTGGGTGGGTATGTGTTCAATTTTAAGCATGAAGGAATTGAGCTATCTCCGAAGGTAAGAGAAAGTTGTGTGCTGTGCGCCAGTCACACCAGATTTTTTTTTTAAATTCTCATGAAAGAATTTGTTTACAAATTCCCCCGAGCACAGTAACTATCTGATTGGTTTTTATCTCTCGTTTTTATGTACAGTTTACTTTTGCTTTTGGGTGGGATTGCGAGCAAACATATTAAAGGAGGAAGGGTTTTTGATGTAGGGCAAAAGCGGCACGAGACACTCTGGCGCTTCTACTGCAGTGGCCTCCGCCCCCGGGGGGAAGGGGCCACTCGTCCCACCACCCCCCAAGGTTATATGGGTTCGCGCAAATCGATAAGCTGACGTCAGTGGGAGGGCGATCATAGCGACCCATTCTGTCGGTAACGGCTGATTCGTGAACTTGTAACTTGTCTGCACTTGCTACTAGAGGGCACAAAAAGATATTCCGAGAATTTCATACAAGAATCAACACGTGGTGGCGGGAAATTCAATTCAAATTCAATGAATTCCTCTATAGAAAGTCAATAATGTTTTGTTCTATCTAAATTTAAATTTTTCAGATGAAGACACAAATAGAAAGAAAAATCAAATTTGGGTCCTCTGAAAGGCCTAAAGATAAATCGACTTTTCCTTCTCAATGAAGTAGGCCTTATCTCTCGCCTATTCAATATATGAATACTGGTAAAAAAGTAAAAAAGTATTGTAATGAAAAAAAAAGACGAGATTTAATTTAAAGTAGACTACACTCCTTTCACTTTTTAAAAGGGTTCAATCGAAACAAGATTTTCAGCCGAAACCGAATTTCGGTTTCAATTTTAGATCCGGTCGAAATCGTAACTGAAACTGAAACTTGTTTTAAAATATTTCCTTAAAATTTCCTATACAAAATTCATATAATTTTACCTTTTTCCCTCGTGACTAAAATAAACAAATGTGGAACTCCTCCGGTACCTATCGGTACAATTCAATGTCCCTAAATGGCCTTAGTAGCCGAAAAGGGTTTTAAAAAAAATGGTAAACCAACTCTCACTTAAAAAAAAACAAATAGAATAGTATTTATATTTTTGGGTAAGTTAGAATAGAGATACTAACAATATAGTGAATGAATAAACCCAGAAAAGAGCTACTCTTACCTTAAAACGACTAGAATATTACTCATAATTTTGCGGTTGCGAGAATGCAGCTAAGAAGGATTTGGACCAATGAAACACCAATTTCAAGAAGAGACGTTTCAAAAAAAGGCAAAAATTTTATTTTGTTATCAGCCAAAACGACTGAAGATGGGAAAATAAAATTTTCGCCGAAACGTCTCATCTTGGGATTGGTGTTTCATTAGTCCAAATCCTTCTTGGAAGCATCCTCGCAACCCCAACATTACAATATCTACTGCCACCATCTCACCCTTTTTAGATTATTTCTCATCTAAAATGTAAGTCTTTATTAAAATATACAACCAAGAAAAATAACGAGACGACTCTGCAAATATACATTCTGAATTCTAAAGAAAAGAACACCAAAAATTGACAATGCAAAGAGATACAGTCTTTCGACTATTAGTAAATAAAATTTTTTAAAGGAAAACGAACCTCAGACTAAAATTTGAACAAATTTATATTCTTCACATGCAAAATAAAAATTTATCATGAGGTATATGATAATTATATAATGCATTTAAAGGCGAGGATCTCGCGTTTAGTTAATTCATTAGGGATTTTAAGTTGGCTTATTAATAAGGTGGTTATTAAGTAATATGAAAGAGGAGGCTCTATAATGGTCTCTTAACTAATGCAAGATTACCTTTAATGGTGGGAGAAATTAATTAGAGCATAATATCGATACATCTTCTTTGTTTAACCGATTTATTTATAATTCCATTCTTAATTTAACTATTTTAATAAAGTTTCCGCATATTAATTAAGAAATTAATTCACGTTAGTTGGAAGATAGGCAGGCAACCCATTTGACTAACTTACTAATGGAGTTTTTTGATTCATTGTACATTAATTGAATATATGTGTGTGCAATTTCCTAAAAATTAACACCTATCTATGCATAACCCATTCTGGAGCAATGAATAAAAAAATCGTTATTAGTAGGGGAGATCAGGGTAATACGACACACTTGGGTAAAATAACATACTTGATGGTTTCTCGACAATAGGAAAATGTATAGCCAAAAAATGGGTAATTTCATGTTCAATAGTGGGCACACTGTAACCTCCAGTGAGCTGAGCTTGTTGTCTGTCTTAGTGGCGTCACAGGGGTCATTAGTGTCAGATCTAGTGAAAATCCTATCGCGAGTTTTTCTATCGCTAATATTAGCGTTCCCTTCTTCGTGCGGGATCGGTGAATCTCACTCTTTCCCTCCATTCCTCCCATGAATTTTTGCGACCAGAAAGAATAAAACAGGCCGGCCCGTCGCACGGTCCGACGCATGTTGAATACAGAAGGAAGAGACAGACATTCAAAGAACAGATGGACTGCGTTTTCTAGCTCGGGCAGCTCCTGGTCGTGATCCACGAACTCACAAGATGTGACTCCCTGAGCTTAATGATTTTACAATATCAATTTAGCCTATTACTGTTGAGTTGTAGCCTAATTGATTTATTTAGTCAAAAATTTAATCAATCAAAAAACAACTGTAATCTATAATTGACAACTTGAAAGCAAGAATTTACCAAGCAATAATAAAACGGCGACAACAGTTTATTTATATGATTCCTCATCTTCAAAATTTCATAATCTACAGCCACGAAACGAATATCTACATAAAATGGCGACAACAGAAAAACAAACAAGTTTATTTATATGATTCCTCATCTTCAAAATTTCATAATCTACAGCTTTATAAAAAAAATATGTTTATTATGCAGAGTATTATTTTATTATTATTATTATTATTTTAATATTCCTATAGTATTAGCTTGATTAGTTGATCACAGAAAATAAATAAGATAAAATCAGACTTTTCGTTTTCTCTCAATACCACCTCACTTTAAATACTTTGATCTCTCTAGAGAGGCAAAAAGGCTGGTTTCACTACTTCTTATTTTATTTTATTTACTTATAATTACAAATGCAAAAATATTAATTAGTTTCATCCTTGATTAAATCCATTAAAAAAAACTCACATGGACTGTAGTGAATCGGATCTGCATTCCCTTGGCTCGTCCGGATATTCTGTTTGCTGCTGCTGTTGCTGCTGTTGTTGTTGTTGTTGTTGCTGCTGCTGCTGTTGTTGAAGCTGTTGATATTGTTCAATTTGTTCCCGTTGTTCCCGGACTTCGCGCTCAATTTCGCGTTGTTCCCGTTCTAGTGCACGTTCTGCCCGATAGATGGCACGTTGTTGCTGCGCCGCCTGCCAAACCCCCGCGCATTGACAAAAGCCACCCTTGAGGGGGAAGGGCTCCAAAAGGGATGGGACAAAGAAAATACATGGGGGGTGCTTTTCTCTCTCTTTTTCGAAATAATGATCTCGCAATTAGCGGATGTTCAAAGTGAGATCCGGATGTCTAATTAACGAAAGGCAAAAATTTAAGAATACGGTTTAGTGCTTTTTATTGTTTCCTCAAATAATTATCACAGTGTGAAAATAAAATGAAATTTTACCATTACTAGTAAAATTTTATTTCATTTTATCATAAAGTTCATGGATATTTGAAATTAAATACAGCAAATCAAATATGTTAATATTTGAACTTTAGTATATCAAATTTCATATCATAAGTCAATTAATCAATGAGTAAATTAATCAACAAAATTCAAATAAACTGATTTGTTTAATCAAAATTTTTGTAGAACAAGTAATTTTAATTATTCTTTAAAATAAAAAGTTATTAATAATTTTCTTGTAAATAATTGGGACAATG
This sequence comes from Euborellia annulipes, assembly GCA_023213315.1. NCBI lineage: Eukaryota > Metazoa > Arthropoda > Insecta > Dermaptera > Anisolabididae > Euborellia > Euborellia annulipes. Next base: position 11,281 of record JAKCPI010015061.1, on the reverse strand, counting down.
AAATTAAGCATAAAGGGATCTCTAGTTGGCATATATAACACGTTATATAAGTGCTGTACCACAGCTTCATATTGATTCACCAAAATTTGTTAATTGGAATTTGCTGTCCTCGTTTTCACTGCTAATTAGCAACTTGAAAGTTTTACTTGACAACTTAGTATCAGTAAATGTAGAAAAAAATATTCCAAATTTATTAAAAATGAGTTATTCAACAAATTTCTTAATTAAAAAATTTTAATTTATGAGTCTTAAAACAAGTATTTTAACTTTTTAGCGATTTAGAAAATTTAGTTGAGTTAGTTGTAGGCTACTAATACAATTATAGAAATAGATTCAACTAGTCAAATTCTATTGGAGCTTTTGGAATTGTTTAACTCTTGTTTAGCCCTCGGGCTTAGTGTAGTTGGTAGCGCCTCTGGCTTGTATACCAAGGATCGCGGGTTAGGATCCCAGGCAGTCCGATGATTTTCATTTGGATACCAAATGACTTAAATAAGAATGCCTGGACCCCCAATAGATATTATATATAAATAACGGTTATTATATAAAGTCTTTCTTATATGGCCGAAGTTGCCGAAAAGACTGTGTGCATGTGTGTGTGAGTGTGAATGAGAAAAAAGTGTGAGTGTTTAAAAAAAAAACTCTTGTTTAAAAGTTTTAACTAAAAGGCTGCTTTCATAACTGTTTAATTATTATAGATAATTCCAATGCGTGTTGTATAAAGCAATGCTGTGTTATCTTTATCTTTAAACGATTGTTATTGATTGAAATTTGTGGTGGTAGTAGGCCTATAAATAATAATAATAATATTTATTGTATGATATATTTGAACCGAAGCCACTCGGCGGGACTAATAAGGTAAGGAGAGAAAAACTATCGTATGATATACCTTTTAATATTAATATTACTTGTATAATTTCACCTTTAAGCCTATTAAGAGAATAAAACTATTTCAACTAAATGGTAATTAAATTTCCATTTAATATAGATATAGTAGTTAACATTCCTGGGAACCTGGCTATCCACCTGATGTCTCTCTCTCTCTTCCCTTTTCCTATTTCCCCTAAACCCTATATAATCGACCGAAAGGGAAATTGACAACGTGAAATTTCCCCTATATAGAGGGGTCTAGCTAGCTAAAGGGCTTAATAACAGGGATATTAAAATTTAATAAAACGACTAATTGAAAATGGTTTAATCAGATTTTTATATAAAAATATTGGAAAAAAAGGTCTTTTAAAAAGGATAAAATATTTTATACCAACATTTTTTTTATTATTTATTTAAAAATTCAATAAAAAAAAAAAATTCTAAAAGTCAATTCTCTCTCTGTTTTTCCCAAAGAACAAAGTGAAATTTTTTAAAATATTTATTAATGTTAAATTTCATTAATAAATAATTCAATTCTACTACAGACGGACCAGACAGCTGGGAAATAAATTTTTTTTTTTCAACAATTCTGACAACTCCTTAAAAGTTTAATATTTTTGGATAATCGGATCTCTACAAGGACCCATAACCCATAACCATAAGGATAGATAAATTAGAGGATAGTCTTATTGATTTTAAATTTTAGTTGTGGGAAAAAAAACTGATCATTTAGACATGTCCTAATAATAATTATAATAGTTTTTTTTTTTTTTTATAATAATTAGAAGATAAGGATAAAACAATAAATTATACAAGAAAACGCTCAGTGGCGTCATTTCAACTTTTTCTTGAAGGGGGGGGGGGGGCAAATTTATATTTTCATAAAATTTACTTAAAAATATCTTAAATTTTTCCAAAAGATATTTAATTTTTTACAGTTTATATACCCGAAGATATTTTGAAATATTTATTTAGAATAATATAAAAAAAATCAAAGCCTTTGGAAGGGGGGGGGGGGGTGGCAAACGTCCGTGCCCCCATCCCTTACCCCTCTGAAAACGCTCAATCAATTTTATATTTCCCGATGGCAAGTGTTTTAAGGTTAAAACCTCACGAGGTGAGTTGAATTTTAAGTAAGCAATGAAGAAAATTTATGACTTAGAAGGGGTTAGATTTATTATTTCCTTTATCAGAATTTAAATCTCAATCAGATTTATATCATTTGAATAAGAATGGAGGGAGAACTAATTTATCTATTATAAAAAATTATTTGATAGAGATAAAGGAGAAAATAATATTTAAAAAACATGTCGCAAAAGTCAAAAATGTCAGTCAAAATTTTACTTTTCAAATCTTAATAAGTCTTTTCTAGAATTTAATTATTATGTCTAACTTTATTATTAATAATAATTCATAAATTATAGTCCAACTCTAAAGATTCATTGAAATAGCTTTAGAGCGTGATTTTTATTTAAATGTTTGTGTGGTTTGTAAAACAAATGTATCTCTTCACGGGCGAAATGTTTCTTTAAGAGAGGAGCGGATGACATTTTTATCGAAGGAATCATACGATTAAATGAAAAGCCTTCTTGAAGATTTCTTATTTATATAATAAATAGATTTTCTACGGGTGTGAAAAGTCAAGGAAATGACATTTGCACCTGAGACTTTGTTGAAAATAAATCTCTTTTATGGTAGCAACAACATATTTCAACTAGATGAATAAAAGAATTATACAATACAAAGAAAAATATTAAAGAAAAATCTGGGTGACTGGTAGCACAGAACACAACTTTCAATTACCGAAGGTAAGAGGAAGTTCTGTGCTTGTCACATCAGATTTTTGGGTCGACCTATAGTTTCTGACAGTACGGTACATTCGAATTTCAAGATGTAAAATTTATAACTATGGGAAAATATTTATTTTTTTACCATGGCAAATATTTTTCCTAACTTTCCTATGAAGTACAAGAGTAAAGTGTGCTTCAAAAGATTTCAAGAGCAAAATGAGAATATACATTTTAAAAAGCATCTAAATACCCCATAATGGATTTTTGAATTTTAATCAAAATGGTAGGAGTGAATTTTGAGAGGATCGAAAAAAAAGAGAAAGTGCATCAGTAAAGTACTAGTACTCTTTGGTCGATTTTGTTCAAAAGCTTCGTGTCACGTCCCATGGGGGTGGGTAACTTAAATATAAAATTTCAACTTCCTAGCTTTTTTCGTTCTTGAGATATTTTGTTCACAGACACAGAGACAGACAGACCATGTCGCTAAAACCACTTTTTTGGACTCAGGGGACCTCAAAACGTGTATATCCGTCAAAATCTCGACATCGAATTTTTGAAATGAACCCAATACTTTCTCTCTCTATATATATTACATATATACATAAGTAAGAGAAATTAAGACATGATTTATCCAAAAAGAGAAGGGACAAAAAAAAAATAAAATCTTAATTTTGAAAATTTATCGAAATTAAGTTTATTAATTTGTTTATCCAAATGTAAGTAGCAATTTGCAAAGACTCTTAAAAAGGTGTCAGTTCTGTTTGAACACTCTTAAAGGAGTTAGAAAGTCAACCAGCTGCTGAATAAATATTCTTGATCTTCATTTTATCCCCAAGTGACTTTTGGAGTCACGCCCAGAACTGGAGAAGAGCTTCCATAAAGTATTAATAAATGTCCCCGTTTTGCATATTTAAATTAGATTCAACTAGAGATGAGTTCGTTCTCTCAAAGAGAAAAAAAAATATACACGAGACCTATAAACCACCCCAATTTATCTATTTCTATGGAAAAAAATTTTTTTTTTTCTTTTACATTTCCAACCTGAATTGAATTCAGTATGGTATGTTATGTTAATTAAATTAGAAGAGGCGGAAATATTTTTATTGGAAAATAATTATTTTTCCCCTTCGTTAGCTTTAGGATATAAAAAAAAGAGAGATATTTGATGCGATCGAAGCTGGAGTTAAAAAGTAAAGGGGAACAATCTCGTGGGAATTAAATTTTAATTTTTATGAAAAATTATATTAGCCGTGATTGGCGGATAGCATACGCGAATTGCTCTTATAATTTTGTAATTTACCACAGACAATTGGGAATTTTTAATTAAATGGGCTAATTTATTTAAAAATATTAATAAATATTAGTTTATTAGTATATTAGTTGTATATTATTCATTGGAAAGGATGTGGCCTGCCAAGTATTAATAGTATAAATGAGGATAGGTGTAGGCTTCATCAAGAAGTGCTATTAAATGCCTTAGAAATATTCAGAGAAAATACTCTAAAGAGTTATTTTCTCATTGCCAAGAAACTAGCCTACAGCCTATCCTCGTATATTATTCATTGACTAAAAAACTATTATTAAATTCGAATTGAAAATAAAATTAAATATATATATTCTGTTATAAATATATTTCAAGATTTATTAATTAAACGCATTTCATCACTCTTGTGTCATCCTCACAAGTTGTTGAGGATGGTACAAGAGTGTCGAAATAGCTAAATTTTTAATTAATAAATATTTTTAAAGATATAACCGATTGTATTGTTTGTATATACTTATATTTAATTTTAATTTACAAAATGTTTCAACGAGAGCCTTGAAAGAAGGTAAATGAGACTTTCTAACTACTCGATTGCACATTGCATACCGGATGCTTGAATCATTTTACAGTAAGTAATCCTCCCCCTAAAGGCATTTAGTAATTCTATCTCCCTAAGAATTTGCCAGTAACCTCAATCGTGTGGAAAATTTAGATATTAAAAAAATATCAGAGAAACCCCTATTTTTCAATTCATGTTATCACAAAACTAATATAGAAATACTTGCAAACAAAATTTCTATATTTATCCTTAAAACAAACATTAATTCATAATTAATACATATGTAGAATTATGTAGAGCCTCTATAAATAGACTAAATGGTAATTAGGTGAATTTATTATTAAATAATAGCATAATTTCATCGGGTTCAATAATGATCTCTTTAATTGAACTTGAAACTAATATCGTTACTCATTTCAAATCACCTAAGTATATAGTTTAATTATTTATTAGGCGGAACAAGAACATATCTATTTCCCTTAAAGTTGATGGTTAGTTAAACAAGAAATCTGAGAGGGTCTCTTGAAGGTAATAAAGTTTCAAGTACCAATTTCATCCAATCTATGTAGCTATATAATGTGATCATTAATTGATAATTTACATTTATTGAACAGAAATAAAAACGAATTGAAATTCGCATTTAGAAATATTTTTATTTAACAAAATCACAGCTACAAAAGTTGTTCAATGAAATTCCGTTAGGTAAAACATGATGAAAATGCAGAAGGAACAAGAAAATTTCAGCATCACTAATTATTATGTGTTTTATCTTTTAATTTTTAAATTCTACTAATATTTGTAAATACAGTATTATATTAGTCACTATGAAAGATATCATGCATTTTTTCAAATTTTAACAATGAAAAAGGAAGCATTACAACAATCACTTATTTTAATACGGTATAAGCTTGAATAAAAAATATAAATCCGCTCCCCTGTGTGTTCTAAAGATCATATAGTAGTGATAAATGTCAATATTGATAAACTCAAAAGCCAAGGGATGTTCAGATCCCAGGCGATGATTTAAATCATTTGGATACCAAATGGTATAAATAAATGAGCCTCATGATATCGTATCGTAAAATATAAAGAATCATTTAAAGTCTATATGGCCTAAGATTCCGAAAAGACTATTAAGGTGCGTTTCGAGGTGCTGATTTTGAGAAGTTCCAGCGGCCACAATTTTGAAGCTATCGACCTCAAATTTTTTTTTAAATTAAAACTATTTAAAATATCTACAACTTATTTTTTTTTTTAGATTAATCACATTAAATAAAATATATTTTTTAAAAATTCGTTCTATATCTTTTAGATCAGTGGTTCCCAACAGATGTGCCGCGGCACCCAAGGGTCCCGCGAGAATGCCTAAGGGGTGCCACGAGAAAAAAAAATAAAGAGGCGGATAAAATAAAGTAAAAATTTTCGGCAGGGCGGCAAAAATAAAGAAATTTTTGGCAGGGAGAAAAACATTTTTTTACAGGGCGGCAAAAATTTCGTTTCCCTAAAAAAAGGTAAAATGATTTTCCTGATTTTAGATAATTAAATTAGTAATCATGGTAAAGAATAATTAATTTTGTGCCTTTAATTAATTTGCTGGAACCTTTCAAATGAAATGGACTAAAATGCTTGTTTCCCTATAGGCAGGACTAACGCTATCTCTTGCCGCCTCGAGTAACCAACTTCTGAATCGGCTAATAACGGTTTTTCGAGACTCGCCCCTTAAGAAAAAATTTCTATTAATAGATAATGAAAATATGAATGTTTCTAGAAAAAAGAGAAAAGGGTTCGGCAAATAATATAGCTATCTTAGAAAACAACAATAGACCTAGCGAGGCGAAAGGAGGCCTATCAGGTCCTGTCCACTTGCTATGATCTTCAAGGCACAATATACTATGTTTTTTTCCCCCTGGACCTTCCACCCTTTGGCGGCGGGCAGACTAAAAAACCGGATAAAAGCAAACTTAAAACACAAAATATAGTCTAAAAGATCGTTCGACGAAATTCAAATATGAAAAAATGAAACTTTCTTTTAAAAGTATCTTTTTTGAAATGGAAGATACTCAATTTTTAAGTATCTAAATACAAAATACTAGATACCTTTTTCAATACCAAGTATTTAAATACAAGATACTAGATACAATGATTTTACTTGTATCTGGATTTGTTAAAAAAATTAGAATGTGGAAATCTTACTAACTGAATTTGCCTGAAGTTAATGCCGACCATTAAAATGAGCATCCTAAATAAAATATATATAATAATGATCTTTTGCCTAAATTTATTTGTAAAAAAAATAAATAAAACTAAAGCAACATGTAACATTAATCACTCACACACAGACACAGGCCGGCAATCTTAGCCTAGGCGAAAAGAAACAGCCAACAAGTACGTAACAAGAGTGTAAATCAATCATCTCCCAATAAAGGAATATTTATAATTAATTATGTATATATTTGAGAAATTTAATATCCACAAAAGCCGAGAAGACTATAAAAAACACACACTTGTTTGATAATTCAGTGAAAAATGAAAACACTAAACTTTCCAATATATTATAGATTACAAAACATTTAAATTTGACTGATTACAAAACATTCAAATTTGACTGATAATTGATTTGTGTTGTTTAAGATCTGGAAAAGTTAAAAAAAAAAAAGAAATCGATGAAGCGTGACCTGTGTGGTTAAAAAACCTGCCTCATTCTAAAAAAAATTAGCAGGATTAACTGAAAGAGAAGCAGTTATTCATGCCATAAAGAGCGGAAAACTAGCACTCAGGAGAATTGAATAGTTAACGAGGCACAACGGGATAGTAGATGATACGCTTCCTTACTATTTATTATTGTTTATACATGTGAAGTACTATTGATTTTAGCATGTCAAGAATGCACGCGCATCTAGCATGGTCTTTGTTTTACTGTATTTCTATTATTATGAAGAAATTTAGCCTATTATTTCTTTCTATGGTAAATGTTTTGTAAACCGTAAATGTCAATGTTTTTATCTTTTATTTGCTGAAAGGACGAAAGAACAAATGAAAAACATTTTGTTCTCAAGATTTAATGCCTAAAAATTAACAAATACGCCCTAAAAGTCAGCTACCTGGAGCAATTAATCAAAAAAAACAATTAAATAAATTCGTCATTTGGGATATCTATTATCTCCAGCAAATCAAACGAAGAATGCACCCCATTTTTTATGGTCTTAGAAGTAGAAACGGTCTTAAATAAATAATTAAAATACTTTAAGATACCAGTTAAATGATTTTGAATAATATAATAGTTATTGAAAAATCTGGTGTAATTCCAAAAAAGTGGGTCCCACAAATTGGTCTGTGTGTGAGTGTGTGTGTGTATGTGTGTGTATGTGGATATTTTTAACCTTGAAGGAAATGAGCTACGAAGTTGAAATTTTATATTTAAGTTAGGTACCGGTACCTATAAATCAGTTTGGTTTGTTTTTAGCTAGAGTAAATTATTATATTTTACTTTCTCTTACCCTATGTGAAATATAATTTATATTAAATATCTAGTCATGACTTGGGTCCCATGGGGGGGCTTGAACCCCCAACCCCCCCTGGCTACGCCTATGCCGGTACCTCGCGAACACGTGAAAATAAGCTTTTTAACAAAATCGGCCAAAAAGTACTAGTGCTTTAGGCCTACTGATATACTTTTTCAGTTTTTTTTCGATTTTCTCAAAATTCGCTCCAACGATTTTTTTTTTAATTCATAAACCAACTATTTTTTAGATGCTCTTTAAAATGTATATTCTCATTTTGCCGTTGAAATCTTCTGAAGATCACTTTACTCTTGTTCTTCATAGGAAAGATAGGAGAAATAGTTACCATGGTAACCTCATATAAATTAATGTAAAATACGATAATGCGTTCCATGTCGAAAAAATACACACAAAATGTTATATATTACCTACGGTACGTTTATTCAAAGACAATTTATTTTGCTCGAATTACTCGTTATGATAGGTGCTCGTTAAGCGAGGTTCTATTGTATATAATTAGCAAACAAAAATTTTGTCTATTATCAAACAAAAATAATTGTTATGATAGGTTTTAAGCGAGGTTGATAAATGCCTATCTCGATGTGTTATTCATTAGGATTGCGTATATTCTCATAAGAAATGATTATGGTGTTATTTAATTAAAGCCGAAATGCTTTCTTTTATTGGGATTTTCATCCGATAGAGGTCTCCCTATTTAGCTGACATCCTCTCCTATTATTTATCTAAACGTCATCGACATTGTAAAATATTTTTAATGCCTAAAAGAACTAGATAAAAAAAATTCGCGAACATCAGGAAATGTTTCGGGAGTTATATATTTTAATATACAGAATTTTATAGAGGCTTACTATAGTAAGTGGTGATTTTGAAAATTTCAAAAATTAATTCTTCCTCAGTAAAACGAGCCTATCCTAACACTCAAAACCCCTGTCCTAAGCGAGAAAAATTGAAATGGCTACCAATCATTTGAAATAAATAGGAAAAATGCCATGTTAGAAGCCGAAAGAGACCTCAAAAAAAATAAATTAAAAAAAAAAAAAAACACTCAAAATCAACAGAAGAAACAGTGAACGCCAAAGTCAAGTCCCACCCATGCGTTTTCTAGTTGTGATTATCATTGCTTTTAAAAAGGAAATGAACAGAGATGGATGGATAGATAGATAGATAAGTTTATTTTTGCTCTGAGATTATTATAACATTATATGATCTCTTTGAGCATTCTTAAAGATTTACAAAACGGCACCAGGTATAAAGTTTTTTATTTATCCTGGCTGCTGTTCCTGGGGAGGCTCCCGTTTCCTTTTCCAAATGAATATCTACAGCCATTTAACTCAAGAAATTTTAAAAATTGTTTTTAATTCTCTCACAACAGTGTGCATAGATATAATGAGATAATATTAGATAATAATAGAAAAAATAACAAAAAATAAAAAGTAGAAAATAAAATAATAAAGAAATAAAAAATAAAATAATAAAGAAATAAAAAATAAAAACTGTGAGAAAATGAAGTAAAAAAAAAGAGAAGAAGAATATGGTTAAGAAGATGCGAAAATTAATGCAGCGATTATTTTGATAATTTAATCAAACTCGACGGCCCATCGAGCCATCTGAGAGAGAGACAGACACACACACACACAGACAGACCATGCCGCGAAAACCACTTTTTTGGATTCAGTGGACCTCAAAACGTGTGTATCCATCAAAATCTCGACATCGAATTTTTGACATGAGACCAATACTTTCTCTTTATATATATTAACATATATAGAGGTAAGAGAAAGTAAAAAACATGAATAGTCTGTCTTTGAGAGAGAGGGTCATGGTGAACTAATTAAAAGCTTTTTTTCCTCTTATAAATTCAAATCCCTCATTCAACGAATAATTAATATTTTAATATTCTTTGAACAAGAATATGTCTGTTGTTGTAATGTCCAGAGACAAATAATAATTTTCTAAAAAAGATTTGAAACACTTGAAGAAGAAACAATCTATGACGAAACGCTTTACTTAAAATGAAATTAAATCAGTTGAAAAAGTGGCTGTTGAATATTAATTTCATTTCCAAATAATATCATTCTAACTCAAACTATTACTTAAATACGTATATATAGGCCTATATTGCATGAACAAGTATGAACGTGTCTGCAAGTCTAGATCAAACGTATAAGATTTCAATATGATCAAAGAATATAATTTTTTGAAAGATTAGTTGCTTTCATTTGATTAATAACCTATTTAGTTTTAAGCATTGGAAGTGCATTTAAGGTCAAAATGAACTTAGTGCACATAAAATTAATTTAAAGCAGTGGGGATTAACTCATAGCATGGTACACATATTGATATTTTAATAATAGGCCTATACGAAAGATTTCACATCTAAGGAGTAAAATAAAATTTGCAGAAAAATTGCAAATTAAACACGAGATCAAAAAAACAAGAAAATATTAAAAGATGCAATGCAACCATATAGAACTTAAAACACATTTTGAGAAATTTTTAAATTTCAATATTAAATAGAATATTTAACAACTAAATAGTATAATTAACGAACAATTAGTAATTTTGAGTTGAAATACCTAGGTAAAATAGGTGAGAAACGGAGAGGATGAAGGTGACGCGACCGGCTGCCATAATGGCTGACTGCAAAGTGAAGCGGCTTCGGAAAATCTTGCGAAAATTAACACAGAAACACACTAGACAAGATCCTCCCTCCTACTGAGGAGACAAGGCATCCCATCGGCTCTTTGGAGCAGGCGAATTCTGGCGCCAAGATTTTATCGCCTCTGATTGGTTGATTAGTAGGAGAGAGGGGGAGAGGAGAGAGGAAGAGAAGGGGAGAGAAGTGAGAAGGGGAAGGAGGGGAAGAGATTGATAATGAATCAGTCTTCTCAAATTTTCTATTTAGTTAAAAAAGCGATGAGAGCGGGTCATCTTATTTTATTTCTCAAAATAAAATAGGGGGTCAAATAGTGAAAATGGAACTGCGGTTTTCTCTTATTTTATGTGAATTTCATTTTTGAATAGTATTTAAAATAAAAGAAAGTAAAAATTAGGAATCAGAAAGCAATAAAAAAAAAAATCCTTTATCGTATTTATTACTTTCTCTTATGAAAGTTGTGTGCTGTTCGTCCTGTCACATCAGATTTTTTCCTGCCCTTCACAGCTAGATGTCCTGAATATCAATATTAGGTAAACATTCCCTAGACTTAAACCCTTAAGACTCAATAATATTGAAATTGAAAATATACAATTTTTTTAGATCAATAATAACAAAATT
>JAKCPI010015059.1:0-12113 GCA_023213315.1 Euborellia annulipes | reverse complement strand
TGATTGAAATCTTCTGAAGACCACTTTACTCTTGTACTCCATAGAAAAGATAGGAGAAATGGTTGCCATGGTAACAAAATATAAATATTTTGCCATACTTATAAATTTTACATCTTGAAAATCGAATGTACCCTACTGTCGGAAACTAAATACATGTCGACACAAAAAATCTGGTGAGACAAGCACAGTACGCAACTTTCGATTACCGAAGGTAAGAGAAAGTTGTGTGCTGTGCGCCAGTCACACCAGATTTTTTTTTTAATATTTTAGTTATTTTTTATTTTAATTTAAGGTCTTTTTGGCATCTCTGCCCATATTAGACCCCGCCCCTATTTTTTTATTGTAGAAATACAGTTTTTTAAAAGATTCTTGCGAGATTTTTTGTAAAAATCTCTCAAATCAAGGTAAAAAATTCAACTCTGCTACTGTTGTAAAAATCAGTTATCAACTATTCTATGCCCCTGTTTTTTTTTTTTTAGTTTAAAGTTTTTCGGCATTTGACTTTTCGTCATTAGGCCCTTTCCCTATTTATTTCATCACTTCAACTCAAATAAATTCTTCTTGCATGAAACGGATGCGAACTCTTGACTCCTAGCACAATAGGCAAGAACACTACCACTGCAAGCCCAGTGGGCAAAAAAGTGAAAAAAAATTTGTCCAAAAACTACTAAAATTAACAAAGATAATGTTTACAATTGACATATACTAGACAAATCAATATCAATAACAAATGAAATAGCTTGTGATATTGATTGAAGTTAAATTAGGCATTTCAAGGCTCCCACTAAATAGTGAGACTACTTCCAAAATAGTAACCCGAGTAAAAATGATTAAAAATGATCGAGGGATACACACGCCCGCAGCAGGTCTGCATAGTGAATCTTGAGGGACAAACAGGGATATACACGCCCACACCAGGGACACACAGGGATACACACAACCGCACCAGGGACACACACTGTAGATCGAAAGTGACAGGAAGAAAATTGTGTCCCTGGTGCGGGCGTGTGTATCCTTATGTGGGCGTGTATATCCCTGTGTGTCCCTCAAGGTTCTTTATAAATTTAATGTTTCTCGTAGTTTGTATGGTTGTATCCAAAATCAGATCAGACATAATTTACTGAGAGAAAAGTCAAATTTAATCATATCAGAGCAAATTTGTAATGGAGTTGATAAACAGTATGTCCAAAAGAGTAATTAATAGCGAAAGAGACATAAATCAGGTGGGTGGAGGCCAGTCGAAATGTAGTAATTTAGTAACTTATTAAAAACGTGTTAAAAATGAAAAAATTATTTCTGAATGGCTCCGTGCCACAACCGAAAATAAAGAAAAAAAAAAAGTTTTATATATGGCATTAATAAAACGATAGGCTATCGATATTCCGGTTAACCGGATAATTAAAAATTAAATTTGAAATTTTGAAAACCCCTTGAAAGATAAGATAAAATAATTTTAAAAAAAATGTCTGTTGCAATAATTGAGAATCCAGATTATTAATTTTGATTATTTAAATAATCTTTTAAGTTTGAATAATCAGTTTTTCGGAAATGACCAATTCACTCGATTGCTTCAGAGTTATTAAGATGGGAATATAGGGACGGAGTCAGAAATTTTTTTTTTTGGGGGGGGGGGGACCTTCGGAATAATTCGAGAGGTAATCTCCCACCCAAAAGAAATAAATTTTAAAGAATATAAGATATTTATTAAAATTTTTAAAGGTATTGCAAATTTTAACTCTTATATTAAATCATTTCATTGGGATCGTATGCTCTCGTTGTTTTATAAATTATAATTAAATATATACAGTGTAAATAAAACACTCGCTCATATGTTTAAAAATATTAAAATAGTCAATAGCTTATATGTATTTCGTCAATCGTGTGTCTTGCTCAAAAATTTTAAAAATCACTTCTGTTGATGAAATATGAGTGTCGAAATGGGCATTAATAAATCTTTGAAAATGATAACTTAGTGTTTTTAATTTTATAATTTTCATATAAAGATAAGATACTTCGTCACAAGATTCATTAATGAGTTGGTCATTTGTGTTGCCTAAGTTCTAGCAAGAAAAGGGATATAATATAATAACTAGCATATAACTAGGGCTCGGATTTCGCCCTGATTTGCCTTTTTTAATTTATGGCTTAAAATTTAGGCCAATATGATATGTATACGTTTCATGAAATTCTGAATAAAATAAGAGGCATTTGTTAGTGCCTATATTGCCTATTTTGGCCGATTCTGGGTTTTGGTGCCTATTTCATCTATAAATGCCTTTTTTAGTGCCTATTTTAAGTTCAAATAGCCAATTTCAATTTTTTACGAGCTATACATAGCCTAAATTTAAAATTTTTTGAATTATCAAGAAAATATTTCAAGGGGGGGGGGGGTAAAGGGAATAATTACTCCCCCCCCCCCCCCCCCGAGATTTGAAAAAAAAAATACTTTTAAAAAAAAAAAAAATTTATTTTTAATGTAAAATTTTAAAAATTAGTACTTAAAAATTTGATTTCTATTTATATTCTGGCAAAGAAGTACAGAATGAGCCTTTAAATTACAGAAATTAAGAAAAAATTGTGTGCTATGCGACCAGTCACACCAGAATACCAAAAAATAAGACATCAATTTTTAAAATTTTTTATATTATTTCTTAATTTCTGCCTTTTAAGTGCCTTTTTAAGTGCCTATTTTTACAATAAATGCCTTTTTAAGTGCCTATTTTAATAATTTTTAGTGCTTAGTTGCCTGCCTATTTTAAAGATTTTAAGTGCCTATAAATCCGAGCCCTACATATAACTCGGTTTTTTTTTTTTTTTTTTAGAATATAGTTTAAAAAAAAAAAGGAGAAGCATAAAAGTGGAACTCAACTGCGGAAACTGAGAAGATGCCTGTTGAGATTAGACTTGAAAGTCTGAAGATTGTAGGTTTTGGGGAAGATAGACGCAGGAAGCTTGTTCCAATCACGGGGAGGTCATGAGGACAAAGGAAGATTGGAATTGACTAGTTTCATTAGTCATGATCTGAACAGCATAGGGATGCTGGGACGATGCCTCCCTTGTGTTCCGTGTATATGTTGCATTGGGTGGGATAATTGATTTTAATTCGGACCATGGTAATACCTATAGAAGAGAGAGTGCAGACCCGCTTCTTCTATGATCATTTCTATTAACAGGCCATTTTTTTTTGGTAGGATAATATAAACGAATCGCCTAAATGAATAAATAAATTCTAAAGACAATTAGAAGCATATACCGTTAAGTATAAGGGAATACGATTATGATATTCTCTTAAACTCATTTTTTTTTCTTTTAGCTGCTTTTAATTCCATCCATATTAATAATCTTTGTTTGTATATAATCATTCCAGCGGCAAATGTGATTAAGTCAAGCTAATTCAACGTTGAGTTGACAAAAGTGACATTTAACTCCATGAACTTTGCTGGCTTATTATAAATTCATATCCAATAAGAATTAAAAAGTATATGTATACATTACATATATATAAAAAACTTTTATTGCACTTTTCAAACTTTTTTAATGTTAATTGTATTTTTTTTTCTAACTTAAAAAAATTATTCAACATTCGAAATAACGGTTTAAGATTTTAATATATTATTATTACGCTAGAGAGAAAGCACCAGGGAACAAAAACATATTTATTATTTTAAAACAGTGTTTCTTAAATGAATTTAGATGCTAAAAAAACTGGAAATCAAAATTGTGTTTGTTTTTAAAACAAATAATCTTGAATAATAATTAATTTAAATTTTTTTTTTTTTGTAAATTAAATCGTGAATCTTTCACATAACCTGAAGCTCTAGATGAAATTCCGCAGAAATAATGTTAAATTTACAATTTTTTTTTATAAATAAGTATCCACTTCAAATTTTAATCATCGAAATTGATTAAAAAAATCCCGGAAAATAGATTACAAACACAATTAAATTTTTGAAAATATTATTTTTAACTAATGAAATGTTTATTTTATAGGGGTGCATAAATTTATTTGTAGTAGCAGTGGCGTCATTTCAACTTTTTCTTGGGGGGGGCAAACTTTTTTATTTTCTTAAAATTTACTTACGAATAAGTAGAGGAGAAGGGTCCAAATTTCGGCTACTGTTTACTTTTTGTGTTATAACTTTTGTTAGAATGAATATTATTAACTCTAACCATGATAAAATTGTACATTCACAGGTTTTCTTTCGATAAACTATTTAAAAAGCTTTAAAATACCTTTTATTTTATTTTTTTTTTATCACTTAAAAAAATATTCAAAATCACAAATTTTTGAGATGTGGTCTAAATTTGGGCTAGGCCAAAATAAACTAGAATAAAACAATAAAATATGTACAAATATTTAACTCAAGATCAAGGGCGGATCCAGAGGTGTTTCTCGGGGGGGGGGGTAATCTGGTGTGACTGGTCGCACAACACACAATTTTTTCTTAATTTCGGTAATTTAAAGGCGCATTCTATACTTGTTTGCCAAAATATAAATACAAATCAAATTTTTAAGTATTAATTTTTCAAATTTTACATTAAAAATACATTTTTTTTAGAAAAAAAGTATTTTTTTCAAATTTCAGGGGTGGGTAATTACCCCCCTTTACCCACCCCCCCTTGTATCCGCCCTTGCTCAAGATGTATTTATTATATTTAGATAATTGTATATATAATGAGCAAGTGCCTCTTTGTATGGGGTGCCAGTAATGAGTCAAGACCTTACGGCTTTACGTCCTTTGTTTGTTTTTTCCTAGTAGCCCGAATTTAGACCTTCACTATGGCCTCGGTTTGAGGTTAATAAAAAATTCTACAGTCGGTTGAGAGCTTGGAATTATATCGATTATGGTACCTTAGGGTATCTTTAACCCAACTATTTATGGAGAGTAATATATTCAAAGTTTTAGACTATTCAGTAAACTAAAAAATGCATACATGTAAAAGTTTTCAATTGTCGAAAATCGAAAAAATTACCACCACTCAAACAACTGTCACTGAATTGCGCAGCTTCTTCAACCATGCAATGGGCGTTCCCTGAGAAGTTGTTTCATACTATCGCGGCTAAATTGCAGCATCTCCTTACACTGATTACAGTACTAGCCAGAATTTGGACCCTAGCCGAAATTTGGACCTTCTCCTC
This sequence comes from Euborellia annulipes, assembly GCA_023213315.1. Taxonomy (NCBI): domain Eukaryota; kingdom Metazoa; phylum Arthropoda; class Insecta; order Dermaptera; family Anisolabididae; genus Euborellia; species Euborellia annulipes. The sequence continues at coordinate 6,973 of JAKCPI010015059.1, read as the reverse complement.
TACTCTAATTAGACCAAAAGATATTTAATTCAATTGTTTAATTTTGTACAATTTATATACTCGTAGATATATTTTGATATATTTTATTTAAAATAATATCAAATTTTTTAAAAATGAGAGCCCTTGGGGGCAAAACCCCCCTGCCCCCTTCCAAAATGACGCCACTGTGTAGTAGAGAGTTCTGGATCAATTAATCGAAAAATAAATTAATAAGGTTATAAGTCGAGTGACCTTTCAGTAATTAAACAAGAACGAATTTATGCACCTTTTGATAATATATATATATTTTTTTTATAACCTAATATAATTATTTTTTAATTAAAATTAAAATAGGTATTATTAAAACGCATTATTATTATTATTAATATTTAAAAAATTAATTTCTTTAGCATATAATTAATATTTTAAGAAACTCTGTTAGTTTTTTTTCAACAAGCTAGACAAAACTAATATAAAGAGTGCTTGATTAATAAATAATACAATTTTCAAGGCATTAAAATTTAAGAGAAGAGATGTGTTAGTGTCCATTCCAGTTTACAAGTGTAGGCGGTGAGAGGCAGAGATAAGAATTATCTATTTAAAAGAAAGAGAAGAGTTTAATTTAAAGAGAGAGACGCGCAATGGTTTGAAATGAAATAAAGTCCTTTTAAATAAAAAAAGGTAAATTCTTATCAATTATGGAGTAGTTATTAACTTGTGGATTTGAGAAGTAATTAATTAAATAATCAATATATATATACTTTTAATTAACGAGGGTTTTAAGAGAGCGTGTGAACCGAAAGTAAGCGATGGTGACAACTACGAGAAAATATAAATATTTTTTAACAAATTAAATTACGAATAATAACCTTTTATCTTTAGTTTGCAATGGTACACCCCCGCAAAAATAACGTCCCTGGAGAAAATACGCCGGCTAATGTACAGAATATACAGATGACAAGTTTTGTTAGTTAACTTTTTCGAATTTTTTACAAACAGTAGGTTGAGTAGGTAAAGTTAGGTAAAAAAAAAAAAAAAAGGGTGAATAAATAGATCCGCATATCGTTATTCGAATATCCCTCCAAGCTATAGGCCAACGTTTCGAGCTCAACGGCTCCTTCCAGACCTTAATATTAACAATTAAAAGTACATCTTGTTGTTACATATATATTTTATAAGGATATTAGTATATTAACAAACTCACCATGCGGTGTCAAGAAAATAATTCAAAAGAATTTACCAACATAAATATGATATAAAAAAAACAACGCCCTTTCTTGACACCGCATGGTGAGTTTGTTAATATACTAATATCCTTATAAAATATATATGTAACAACAAGATGTACCTTTAATTGTTAATATTAAGGTCCTGAAGAAGGAGCCGTTTGAGCTCCGAAACGCTGGCCTATAGCGGAGGGATATAATCCGAATAAATTTGCCTGAATACTAGGTCTGGATCTATTTATTCACCCTTTTCAATAATATCCACCAGGCTGCCCCTATCTTCATCAAAAAAAAAAAAAAATTGTAATTGAACTAAATCTCCCAAAATGCGTTTTGAGATCCTCTGAATCAAATAGTTTTTGGAATGATGTCTGTGTGTCTGTCTGTGTGAGTGTGTTTATGTCTGTGATAATTTATTTAATTTATTAAAGCTTTTGTGGTTTGAATTATTATTATTATTATAGGAATTTTTAATTATAGACAACATATTGTATTAATTATTTATATTTTTAATAAATTTTTAATACAAAATGTGTTCTATAATTAAAAATTCCCATAGTAATTTTTTTGTCATCGAAAACACAAAAAGTATTTATTCACTTGTATTCAAATTTTGATACACAAACTAAAGGTAAAAGCCAAGTGATGCTTTTGGTAAATATCGGTTCATTAGGGGGGGGGGTTCTAGAGAGGGCCAATATTTTTTTCTTACATAACCTCTAATTTTTTTTTATATATTCCGAAACTATACTTTCTCTCGAGTATAATGAATGGTACAGTGAGCGCCACAATTAAGTCCCTACCTGATAGCTTTAGCCTTAAGTACCTATATGGTGTATAATGAAATAATTTTAATGACCGGTAAAAAGGTAAAAAGTAAAATCTGGTTCAGATGATTTTATTTTACGTTTTCAAATTTAAAAATATTTCACCACAATTCATATACTATACCATATACTTAAGCTATCTGGTGGGGACTTAATTGTGGCGCTCACTGTACATAATATTTGTATCTAATTTTTTTTTTTTAAATCGAAACAAACAAATGTGTTGCGATATTCTATTTCTTTGAATAGTGGGGTGGGCAAAGTTGGGAGCTCGGCTTAGTCCGACCATTTATTTTCTTTTACCTTTCTTTTTTTTAGCCTAAAACAGAAAACGAAAAGCCAAATGAATCTTGAAATACCGGCTTGACAGCAAGTGTCGGTTCTGTTTTAGATTAATGTTTAATAAAATGTAAAATTTTTGAAAGATTATGAAAAGAATCTGAAGGCATTTATACCGGTGACGTTTTTTTCCGCGGGAGCCTTTTTTACAATATCAGTGAAAGTAAGGCCGAGACTAATTTTTTAGATAGATTATAATAACACTTGACATTTTCGGAGAATGGGCCCGAGTTACTTAGGTTCTATTGTAAACAAATCACGATAAGGTTAATAAGGGAGGAAGGGTGGCATGATCAGATTTTTGTTCACTTTTTTTTCTAAGGCTAAATCCCAATGTGTTGATTGTAGGACAGGGAAGTTGATTGTTTGTATCACTCTCTTCCTTGTGACTTCAACTCTATGTTAACGATGTAATTTTCTAATTTTACAAATACAGTAGAACCTCGCTTAACGAGCACCTCTCATAACGAGCAAAATAAATTGGAAAAGAATGACTCGCTTAACGAGCGAATTTTCGATTACAAAACACGGACTCGTTAAAAAAAGTTCTGTCCAATTAGTTTATAATTTGGCTTTTATATTTAATATTTGCGCACTTTTACAATTTACAAAAAAAAAATATTTTAATGTAGCATCGTAGCTTTAAATGTATCAATACATTAATAAAAATTAATTGGATTAATTATTAGGAAGATAATCTGGAAATAGATTTGAAATTTTTGGGTGCCCCCGGGTTTGGCGTAGTAAGTAGCGCGCCTACCTCCTATACCAAACGTCGCGGGTTCGGACCCAGGCAGTCCGATGATTTTATTTAAGCCATTTGGATACCAGATGGCTTAAATAGAAATGCCTCAACCCACAATATATATATTATACTTACAACGGTTATCGTCAAAGTCTTAAATGGCCTAAGTTGCCGAAAAGACTGTGTGAATGTGTGTGAGTGTGAGTGGAATGAGAAAAAAGTGTGAATGTTTTTTTAAAAAAAAAAAAAAAAAAAAAAAATTTTTGGGTTAAAAGTTTATTAAATCTGTGTGAAAATGTCCCCAAAGAAAAAGCAGCAAGAAAACAGCCCTAAAGAGTATTTTTTCGACATGGAACGCTACATTAATTTATATGAGAAAAATTGTTTCCCTTTACGAGTTTGATTCTGGATCGATTCTCGTTAAGCGAGGTTTCCCTATTAGAAGAATCAAAATTTTACGTTGTTATGGATAAGGATGCCCTGCTAACAGATAGTAAAAACAATATTAAAAAATAATACTTGTTCAATTTTTTAAAAGTCTATCTATAGGTTAAGTAGGAATATTATCTGTGTACATGCCTCCCTCCCCCTCCCAATTTTATTAACCCTATGGTGTTGTGCTTAAGATAGCTAAGGAACTTGGGCCCATCTCCCGAAAATGTCAACTTTATTATAAACTATTTGAAATATTCGGAATCTAAGGTGTTTTAAAACCCGCCAGATTGATTTTCGGCCCAAATTATTTAATTTTCCTTTGCCGACGTTTCGGAGACTAAACGTCACCCATCTTCAGAACCTATATTACAAGCAATACATATAATCAGAAATTTTGTATTGCTTGTAATATAGGTCCTGAAGATGGGTGACGTTTAGTCCCCGAAACGTCGACAAAGGAAAATTAAATAATTCGGAAAAGAAGTCTTGTTTTATTTCGTCTTCAATCTGTTTTACGGCCTTCCTCCACATTGTCTTAGACCTTATTTTGCTTTTTTAGACTAACTGGGCCAACTCCCAGCTCCATTTTGCCTCTTGGAGTACCTTTCAATTAATTGTTAAATAAAATTAACCCTTGAAATTTAATAATTTATACAAGTAAAGACCACCGTAACCGAAGGTCTATATAAATAACATTATCAAATTATAGGTTAAATACCGTATGAAAATTTCCCTAAAATAATGCCATTTTAATTATTTGATCACTTAATAAGATATAAAAGATCAAAGTGGATTTATTGATTGTTTTTGAAAAGATTCTCACTTCGCGTCTATTTATTTTCCTCTTAGTATTTTAACGTCTGCTCTCGGAGGTAAAATAACATCAAGAGTTGTTTTTTATTTATTCAAAAGGGAAGAAAGAGAGATAAATAAATTCGCTTCATTTCAAACCATCATACAATTCTTACATAGTCAATAAATAAATTCATTATCGTTAGATATAGTTAAATGGAACAAAAATCAAAGGTATCTCAAAAAATTGATTACGAAAAAATTATTTGAATATTTTAAATAAATTTTATTTTTATTTTTTGTGATGTCCTCTTTTTTTAAGTTCCGATTAATAATTAATTCAAGAGACAATAAATTTTTTTTTTTAATTCAAATGCATCTTGGAGAAATTAAGAAATTGACTTCAATATTCAGGGTTCATTAGATAGCCGAATCCATGCGATTAAAAATTTTTTTTTTTATGAAATGTTTCATTAAAGAATTTATTCCCAAATTTTTCAAATAGGGAGAGCTTATTATTTTTATTAAATTGTAATTCCTTCTTAAAATGATAATTTAATTCCAAATTCGAGCTGGCTGTCAGCTTATAATCTTGAGTTGAAGACAACTAGAGTTCCATCTAATGGCAAAAAAGTTATCTTCCTGAGGTAGGAAACGGGAACCCACCTCAGTATTATTTCTATTACTTCTCAGAGTAACCACAACGTGTATGTGTAAGTATGTCACTAGCGACTGAATATATAGGTTTTATAGGCTATCCAACTGTTTGATTTCCATTCCAATCAAATTTTATACTTTTTCATTATTACGAATTTTATTATTAAGGTGTGCGTCTCGGGGTGCTAATTTTGGTAGATTCCAGCGGCCACAATTTTGAAGCTATCGACCTCAAATTTTTTTTAAATTAAAGCTATTTAAAATATCTACAACTTATAGAAGCCCTTTTTTTTTGATTTTCGAAAAAATAAATTTTTTTTTTAGATTAATCGCATTAAAGAAAGGATATTTTTAAAAAATTCGCTCTATATCTTCTAGATAATTAAATTAGTAGGCCTAATCATTGTGTTAGAAAATAATTAATTTTTTACCCTTAATTAATTAGCTGGAATCTTTCAAATGAAATGAAATCAATCCCTTGTATCCCTATGTGAAAAATTAACGCCATCTCTTGCCGCCTTGAGTAACTCGGTAGGGAAAGGTCTTCTAACGGCTTTTCGAGATGCGCACCTTAAAAACAAAACGAGAAAGTAAAAATGAATTTAATCTTATTGGCTTCTATTTAATTTATAGTGTTCAGTCACATTTTGCAGTAAATTAATTACCGTTCAATTAAACAAAACAGTTTTAGTCTAAAGAGAGCAAGTCCACTGCAAAGTATTTAAGTTTAATCTATGAATGAATATCTCAAAGAGCGTTATTTGAAAAGCACCAATCTCTAATTAGTTACATTATTTAGTAATTTTGAATTATTCTTAAAATCTAAAAAATTTATTGTCTCTTTAATTAAAAAAAAGAATTCTTCTAAAGATAGAAGATAGAGAAAAAGCAAGGTGCATGAAAAAATAGATGCATTACAAAAAGAGAGAAAGAATTGGTCTCTCTTCCTGTACAGATGAAAAGTCTGGGATGACACCAACATGCAGATCAAGAAATAGGTATTTGATAGGTGATAGGTAAGGTAGGATAGGTAATGGTGAATGGCACCTGCTGAAGGTGCTCGGCCCGGGCGAGCGCTTCTGCAGCCTCTTTCTTCTCCTTCTTCTCTTCTTCGGTTTGCGAGCGGCTGCTCCCGCCCCCGGGCGGGGGGTACGAGAACCAGAACTGATGGGCCAGCTTGTGCAGACAACGCCGCCGCCGCCGCCGCCTGATGACACCAACCTCATCAGCACCATCATCATGAACATCCCCCGCTGCAAACGCCTGTATGGAGAGGAGGAGGTCGAGCCACCACCAATTTTAATTTGATGTTTTCTCATTAGAATAAGAAAACAAATATGTGAGATTTAATTATGAAAATTTGGTGAAAATATCGAACCATAAGTTTTGAGTTTACTAAAATCACAATCAATCAAGTTTGAAGTTGAAAATTTTTGTGAAAAATATATGCATACTCGTTGAAGTGTGTTAATGACTATTTTATTTTAAGCTGATATTGCAGCCCGTATATTTAATGGTTTTAGCATAAAACATTGTTTAAATATCAATAAAAACAACTGGAGACAGCAGAAAACATGCTGATTTTTTTGCTAGAACCAGTTCCTTTATTGATATCTACCCTTGTTTTATTCATTTCGCATTAAAATTATCAATTAAAACAGGGGTTTCCAAACTTTATGTTACAACGCCTCCCTTCAAAATATTCAATCCTATGACGCCTCCCCATTTTATACAAAAAAAAAACAAATTTTTAATGGTAAAAAATATAAATTTGTATAAAAATATTTTTTTATTTTTACTTATTTATTATTTTCAATCATTTGAAAAATTGTTCGCTCTGGGTAATATTCGCGCCTCCCCCTAGACTAGTCCGCGCCTCCCTAGGGAGGCGCGCCTCACAGTTTGGAAAACGCTGAATTAAAATATAAGATGTGAAACTTAGCTTCAGTCAAAATGGATACTAGGTGTGGCAT
>JAKCPI010015058.1:0-16465 GCA_023213315.1 Euborellia annulipes | reverse complement strand
CCCCTTCCCTCAAGGGCTGATACAAGGGGGAAAGGGGGTAATTATCCCCCCGAGATTTAAAAAAATACATTTTTTCGAAAAAAATGTATTTTTAATGTAAAATTTTAAAAATTAATACTTAAAAAATAGAAATGCCTGAATCCCAAATATATATTAATATTACTTACTTACAACGGTTATCGTCTAAAGCAGTGGTTCCCAACCGGTGTGCCCCGGCACCCAAGGGTGCCGCGATAATGCCTCAGGGGTGCCGCGATATATTTAGGTAAAAAAAAAGATGCGGAAAAAATAAAGTTTTCCTCGAAAAAAGGTGAAATGATTTAAACGAAAGCGGCAAAATTTTCCCCTGTATGGAAAAACTTAAGCTTTGCTAAAAAAAAAAAAAAGGGAAAATGATTTTCAGAGCAGAATAAAAAATTTTGCATAAGCGGCAAAAAATTTCGTTCCCCTAAAAAAAAGATAAAATGATTTGCATGTAAGAAAAAAAAATTTTCCGCAGGGCGATAAAAATTTAGTGTAAAGGAAAAAATTTTACCGGAGGGCGGCAAAAATTTCGTTTTGCCAGGGAGAAAATAAAAGGAAGGGTGCCCCTCGTGTGTAATTTTATTTCCAACGCACCTTTGGGGTCCGTGGACTTCAAAAGGTTGGGAAACACTGGTTTAAAGTCTTAAATGGCCTGAGTTGCCGAAAAGACTGGGTGAATGTGTGTGTGAGTGTGAGTGTGAATGATAAAAAAGTGTGAATGTTTAAAAAAAAAAAAAAAAAAAAATACTTAAAAATTTGATTTGTATTTATATTCTGGCAAACAAGTACAGAATGCGCCTTTAAATTACCGAAATTAAGAAAAAATAGTGTGCTGTGCGACGAATCATACCAGATTACCCCCCCGAGGGGGGCCCCGAGAAACACCTCTGGATCCCCCACTGCCTCCTCTCGAAAAAAAACAATTTTGTTATCATTCGTTGAGCTCTGCAAAAATACTTTTTATATTCTGAGGTGTCTTCTTTCTCATTATGTTTAGAATAAAAATAAGTTTATAAAGAGGAAACGAGCGTGTTGGCCAGGTGTTAAGGGGGTTTAGTCTTGTAGATATTTTTCCCGATAAGACGTTAAGTCATGAAAGAAGACGTTAAGGCATAAAGGAAGAAATTGAGCCACAAAGGAAGACGTTAAGTCATAAAAGATGACGTTAAGTCATAAAAGATGACGTTAAGTCATTAAAAAACAGGAGGGGCCGGGGGAGGGGGGCGAAGCGCTTGTAGCCAGGGGCGGCGCGTCCATTAGGCAAACTAGGCGGCCGCCTAGGGCGGCAACCTGGAGAGGGCGGCAAAAATGTCAAAATAAAAAAAAATTTTGTGTCTCTAAAAAAAAGGTAAAAAATTTTTTTAGGACGAGGAAAAATTTTGGTTCCGCGCAAGAGAAAATGCTCCGCAGGCGGCAAAAATTAAACACGGGAAAAAATTTTGGTTCCGCAAAAAAAAAAAAAAATTTTTCGCAGAAAAATTTTTTGAGATCAGAGAAAATTTTAAGAAGGGGGCGGCAAATTAAATTTTTAAAGTTTTTTTTTTTGGGGGGGGCGCAAAAAAATATCTTGCCTAGGGCGGCAGAATAGCTTGCGCCGGCCCTGCTTGTAGCTAATCTAATAAAAAAAAAATTAAATTTTATTTACAAAGTAGTGGATGTACTAAACAATGTTTTTTGTACTAATAATAATAATAGTATTAAATTATCAAATGCTTTTTGAAAAATTTTTTACAAACACTTTATATTTTAACAACAAACACTTTATATAATATTTTATCATTTATTATATTCTATGAGAGAGAGAGAGAGAGAGAGAATGTATTGCAAACTGTATTATTCAGTATATAATTTCAAAACTTTATGCAAATTAAATATATAAAAAAAAAAAATAAATAAATAAATAAATAAAATTGCCTTTTTTCTTGAGCGTCAATTTCCAAAATTACAATCGAATAGGAGGCATAATAACATAGCAGGTTATCATGGGCGTATCTAGGGAGACCCGGCCCCCCAGAAGGCTCGTGCCTCCCCTCCCCAGAAAGCTCCCTGCCCCAAGGAAAATTGAGAAAATATAGGGCTTTCCAGGCTCCCCGGAGGATAACTGGTCCCCCTGCCGAGGGGGACAGCCAAATTCTCTAGTTACGCCCATGCAGGTTATACCCAACATTAAAGATTGTAACAGAATCATTCATTCAGTGCAAATTGCTGAGCCCAAGAATCAGTAGTTTCTTTTATGATGTATACAAGGGCGGAAACAAGGAGATAATAACCCCCCCTTCCAAGATTTGAGAAAAATATTTTTTTGTTTAAATCATTTTTAATGTAAAAATGTTAAAAATATGATTTATAAACAAGTACTGATTGCAACTTTAAATTCCCGAATGTAAGAACAAATTGTGTGCTGTACCACCAGTCACACCAGATAACCTCCCCTCTCTCTCCCTCCCCGAAAAACTCCTCTGGATCCGCTCTTGGGTGTATATTTTAGTGATTCCAGAATAAAATTCTTTCGCAGCGGATCATTTGGAATGAATTTAGTGTATGTTTTTCGGGGTTTCTTGAAATTATAGATAAACACCAAAATCGATGACTTTGTCTTAAATTGATCCCTAACGAAATTCTGATGATATTGGTGTTATGTTTAAAAATATTGGCAGTTGCTTGGAGCTATTTATGTTTATATGTTTTTATTATTCATTCGATTAAACATCTTCGATATTATTAACACAAGGTCTTATTTCTCTCTTTTAATTTATAAAATTGGCGCAATAGGTAGAGTCCAGCCAATAGAATGCTGAAATTGGAAAGAAGACGTGAGCAATCAGTATCCAGTGGTAGGGAATCATATTGAGAGGGAGATTCTATCGAAGTACAACCAGCATAAGATAGGGGGTCAACTGGAACAGGAGATTGTTCCAGAACAGATGACAGCTCAAGATAATCTCGCACCAGAACAGATGGCCGCTCAAGATAATGTTCCAGAACGGTTGACCGCCCAGGATTTCCCTGGTGAACTTCCAGTATTAAGAAGGGTGCGCCAGCCTCCGAGGCGTTACAACAATTAGAGGGGAAGACTGTTATGTTTAAAAATATTGGCAGTTGCTTGGAGCTATTTATGTTTATATGTTTTTATTATTCATTCTATGGGTCGTTTTGATAACTTACCTACCCCAACATTAAAATAGCCTCCCTATGGGGAAATACATGGTGTGTGTCCTTCAGCTATTTTAATGCTCCCTATAGGGAAATACATGGTGTTTGTCCTTCAGCTATTTTAATGCTCCCTATAGGGAAATACATGGTGTGTGTCCTTCAGCTATTTTAATGCTCCCTATAGGGAAATACATGGTGTTTGTCCTTCAGCTATTTTAATGCTCCCTATAGGGAAATACATGGTGTTTGTCCTTCAGCTATTTTAATGCTGAAGGACAAACACCATGTATTTCCCCATAGGGAGGCTATTTTAATGTTGGGGTAGGTAAGTTATCAAAACGACTCATTAAACAACTTCGGTATTAATAACACGAGGTCTTATTTCTATCTTTTAATTTATAAAAATTGGAATCAGTGATATCAAGAGCCCCAACCAAGCACTCCCCTTCACTTGGGTAACCCGAGTGAAATAATTGGTACATCATCCAACAATGTTAGTTGAAACAGCCACCGCAAAGGGGAGATGCGAATACCGCTAATCTCGAACCTGACCACACAATTATTATACTCTACGACATGTCCCTTTAGCAATTTTTTTTGAAAGAGCTCATATGAGCTCGTTCCTAAAATCAATAAGTAGGTGGACAAGTCAAAGAAAGTCGACTTTTATTGAGATTGATTGATTTGAGATTTGGATGGAATAAAAGTGAAGACAGGAAAAATATTGTATCTACTGAAAATAAAAACATTCTAGAAATAACATTTTGTGGATTTCCACATGCGATATATAATCAAATAAGATGACGATGTGAGTGATGACGTAATGCCTTCCCTCATTATCACAGAAAGCAATAAGTAATTTTTTTAAACCTTCATTTAAAAAAAAAAAAAAAATTCTTTGCCATTTTCAACCGTTCTAATCAAAAAAAATCTGGTGTTGCTGCTAGCACAGCACACATCTTTCTCATATATCGGCGGGAATTAACTTAAAAATCTGGTGTGAGAAGCACAGGCGTGCAATTAGACTGATAGGTGATTCTACCCTTACTGCATCCCTACAATCACTAGATCATAGAAGAAGCGTGTCTGCACTATCTCTCTTCTACAGGTATTACCATGGTCAATGCTCTGCCGAATTAAAATCAATTATCCCACCCAATGCAACATATTCACGGAACACAAGAGAGGCATCTTCCCAGCATCCCTATGCTGTTCAGATCACGACTAACAGAACAAATCACTTTCATTCTTCCTTTGTCCCCCATGACCTCCCGTGACTGGAACAAGCTCCCTGCGTCTATCTTCCCCAAAACCTACAATCTTCAGACTTTCAAGTCTAACCTCAACAGGCATCTTCTCAGTTCCCGCAGTTGAGTTTCCCCTTTATGCTTCTCCTTTTGTTTTTATTTTCTTCCTGGCTGCATGTGACTATTGGTCATTATAGGTCTTCGGACCTTATGCACCCATTCCAAAAAAAAAAAAAACACATCTTTCAATTACCCAAGGTTGTGTGTAGTGCGTTAAGTAACACAAGATTTTTAAGATTATGTTTTTATTTGTTTTATGGTGCTTTTGGGCATCTAAGGCTATTTAGACCCTACCCTTATTTATTTCAAATGATTGAAAGTTTCAAAAGTGAATTTCAGAATCTGAGAAAAGCAAACTTCTGGTTTTAATACCTTCTTAGGATTACTTAGGACTAGAAATTTGCCAAACCCCATTTTAATCAGATGAATATTTCCAGAGATATAAGCAAAATAAAAATCTACACACACATATAAGATTTTCTTACATTTCTTAGGTCCTTGAGACCTAAAACGTAAGGATATACGGGGGTGACAAAAAATAACCGGAATTATTTTTTCAATAGAAAATTCTGCTAACTTTTATTCAAATTCCGTTGGAGACCTTCAATGTAATCTCCTTCGGACAAAATACAACAATTCCAGAGTTCAGTCCACTGTTCAAAAAACTCCCTGAAGCCCTATTTAGATAGTCTGTTGAGTACAAGCGAAATTTTGTTGTTTAGCTCTCGATCACTCTGAAATTGACGACCCCAAAGCTCTTTTTTCACTCTAGGAAATAGGTGGAAGTCACACGTCACTAGGTCCGATGAATAAGATGAAGCATCACCTTAATGCTTAATTCAGTAATTGCTTCTTGAGTCCTGATGGCGTGATGTCCTGGGGAAGGATCCTATTTGAGCAAGATGTCATCCTTTTGTTGCAATTTTTCTTCTTCCCTTCAATAACTCACAATAGTAATTCGCAATAGCAGTACATTGCTTATTTCGCTTATATTTCGTAAACTAAGCATATTTTGTTCACTCGCTCAGAGACCTTGTGGGTACGTGGATGGCAACCACGAGGTGCCCGAGCTGGGACAGGCAGTCCTTCAGTTCTTTGCATGTCTGTCTCTTCCTTCCTCTTTTCAACAGGCGTCAGACAGTTGGACGGGCCGGCCTGTCCTATTTCTGATAGGGTTAGAAGGGAGTAAATTAGTTTCGCCGACCCCGCATCGCTGGAATAAGGCGAGGACAGAAGAAGAAGCATATTTTGTTCACATTACTCCTGTGCAAAGTTGTAGAGCATTAAATTTGGTATATAAAACGAATTTATAGACCAAATATTATACGACTGGTAATTCCTGGATGTGTCGAAAAATACCCATAAGAGGGTGAGTGTAACAAAAGCTACAACAAAATTTCGGATGTACTCAACAGATTATCAAAAAGGGGGTTCAGGAAGTGTTTTGAACCGCAGACTTAACGCAGGAATCGGTATTTTATCTGAGGGAGATTACTTTGAAGTTCTTTAATGGAATTTGAATAAAAGTTTTTCTAGTAAATAAATAATCCCTGTTATTTATTTGACATCCCCTCCTATTTATAAAAAATTGGAGTGGAAGGGTGTTAGAATTATTACTATAATAATACTACTCACTTATATTGATTGGAAAGTAAAAAAAAAATCAAAACTCAATAATAAATTTTCTCTTGTCCTAATAAAAATGTCTGTTTTGTAATGATGAATGGGAAAGCCTGGTGTAGATAGATGATGAACAACAATTGAAACTGCTGGGGTATTTTCAGGCCAAATTTTATTCTACTATTCAGTCGACGTTTCGGAAGACTTAACACCTCCCTTCATCAGGACTCTAGTATGAGGGAATAAATGATTTCTCCCCTTTTTATTTATTTTTTAAGAAAGATTCGCAGCTTCGTAATTTTTTATTTGTTTGATCGATGTATTAAATATTTTAATAATTTTTTGTTAATAATGAAATTAAAATGTTAATTGAATAAATATTAATATTAAGAGTAAAATTGAAATTGTGATTATTGAATTTAATTATTTTTATTTGAAATAAATAAATAATTTTAAATTATTAATTAATTGGACATGAGCCCTGGAAGCCAACACACGGCCAGGCTAATTTAATTCGCATTGAACCACTGAGGTGAGCACATCGTGCTCCACAAAACCATCTCAACGTCCTTATTACACCTGGACCTTATCAACAACATTCTGCTGGTCCATGGTGATGTTGAATCTATGCTCACTGAATTATGAACCAGTGAGATTTTTGCCTGAGCTCTCTCTATCGAGCCGGCAACTTCTGGAGATCCTGCGAGGAGACGCCTGAAATCTGTTACCGCCTGCGCTCGATTCTTCTCCGTATCACCAGGGATGCTGTGGCGACTCCGGTCCCCGAAATCTCCTCCCCTGTGATATATTGTGTGCAGTGTACAGGTATGGCGCCTACCTTATTTAAATAATTCATCAATATTCTTTTTTAAAGATCGATCTTAATATTTTCTTAAATAATCATAAACCAATAATAAAAAATAAAATATGTAAAAATCTAGTAAAACCAAATAATTATTTTTTATATAATACAAAAAAAAGAAATATAATAGAGTATTTTAATTTACTTATTATTCTTTGCTATATTAAATAAAATCCGAGAAGAGGCGAAACTTTCTTAATTAAATTCATTTTCTTCTCAACCCAAACAGTGCAGTTTTTTTTCTGTGTGTTCCCCTTTAATCAAATTTCTTTCAGGTTTCCTCAGTGCTGTGGCCGTGGACTCTGGTCACATATATTCTTCTTTGGTATAGCATTTTTTTTTAAATAAACGATATCTCAATTTATTTTCATAAGATCATCTCCGCCAGGCATGAAGCGATAACTCTCCTAATCGAGCTGAGTTGCATTATTTATAATAATTGTTTGATCCCCCTAAAAACTCTAAATTTATTTCAGCCACTGTAGTCTAAAAAAACTACAGTGTAAGCGAAGCACATTTTTTTTACAAAATTCCCTTTGGTCCGTCACGTTCCCCCAGTGGCACACCAAGGGGTCCTTTCTCCTCAATATCTTTAGAAGAAGAAGGAGAGGAGGGGAGGGGTGCACTAGACATGTACAAAGGCAAACATACAGCTTAGTTTACATTAAAATGATTCTCACTCACTCTCACTCGTCTTTTTTTTTTTTTTTTTTTTTTTTACATATATTCTTACAACAATAATGTGTGCTACTTACAATGTGGTTATAAAATAAACCTTCGCTGGTTTAGTCATAAATAATGTAATATAATGGTCCAATTTCGCCTGCTCATCGGAAGAAAGGCATTCGCAGGGCGAGTTCTCAATACAATGAATTTTATTTTTTATATAATACCGTTTTTATTAATTCATGCCAATCTTAAATAATCAAGATAATCTTTCTATTAGGTAGGTGTTTAAATATTAGATTTAAAAAATATTTTAAGAGCGACCAGGTCAACGTCATACTTTCCGGTAAATTTAATAACAATTTGGGTCAATTTTTCAACAATTTGGATAAAGTCCCTACTACTGACCGCTCTGGGGTAGTGTATATGTTGAAATGTTTGGAGTGTGTCGATAAAGTCTATATAGGAAAAACCAAACAAAAATTATCTAGGCGATTGTACCAACATCAATATGACGTCAGGAAGGGAGAACCAGCTACAGCCCTGGCTGAACATTCTTTAGAATATGGCCACCAATTTGATTATGATAACGTGAAGATGTTGGTGTGCCAGGAGAACAATAATATTTTACTAACTTTGGAAATGTGTAATATAATTAAATACAGACTGATCTCTATTAACAAACAATGTGACACTAATAACTTAAGCACACTATACAATAATATATTACAAAGACAAATATTATAATAGTCAGCGGTTTGTGGTTTCTCGCTTTTGTTTTATCTTCACGATGTCGAAACGTCCAAAAGAGAATGCAGAGTTTGTTTATATTTTTATTTTTAATTTTTTAATTTATTTTTGTTTTTTATTTCCATATTCCAATTTCGCTTGAGTTTTTAATAATAATAAAAAAAAAATAAAAAAAGAAATTTTCTTAGAATAGAAAGACTATCTTGATTATTTAAGATTGGCATGAATTAATAAAAACGGTATTATATAAAAAAATAAAATTCATTGTATTGAGAACTCGCCCTGCGAATGCCTTTCTTCCGATGAGCAGGCGAAATTGGACCATTATATTACATTATTTATGACTAAACCAGCGAAGGTTTATTTTATAACCACATTGTAAGTAGCACACATTATTGTTGTAAGAATATATGTAAAAAAAAAAAAAAAAAAAAAAGAGGAGTGAGAGTGAGTGAGAAATCATTTTAATGTAAACTAAGCTGTATGTTTGCCTTTGTACATGTCTAGAGTCCTGATGAAGGGAGGGCGTTAAGTCTCCCGAAACGTCGACTGAATAGTGGAATAAAATTTGGCCTGAAAATACCCTCCAGCAGTTTCAATTGTTGTTCATTGTCTGTTTTGTCTGTCTGTGTCTAAACGCCGAACAGAACAGCTGTATACGCCAATTGCCATCTTCCTCTCGAAATGATTTACAATCTATTTTTTTTTTTGTTTCTTTTATCATCGATGACGTCTTTGTGCTGCTTAACAAAACGTCATCACAATTATCACTCCATAAATTATCTTTTAAGAGTAGGTAGAGGGGAGGGGGGGGGAGGGCAAAACAGATTAATAATCAAAGTGAAGTGTGAAGTGAACAGAAAAAAATATGCAAGATTGACGTCACATCTAAAATACCATGGCGTCTTTTTTTTAATACCCCTCACTTAAAGATTTCCCCGCTACGGTATGGAATGAATATTGGCCTGATTGCAAACTAGGGCAGGTCAATATGTCCGTGACTTTTTGAATGAAACACAGGTTTTTGGATAAAAAAATTATTTTATTTTTCAACGTAGTCTCCTTTGAGCTCTATACACTTTGTCCAACGTTTCTCCAATTTTTTTTATCCCTTCCAAAAAAATAAGATTTGTCGAGGGCATCAAAATTAAATCTCTTTCCGCCGGCAGATTTGGAAACAAGAAATAGTCACTCGGTGCTAAATCCGGAGAATAGGGCGGATGAGGGAGCAATTCGTATTCACTTTTTTTCCATTTTCTTCTCAAATCACCAGGTAGTCTGCTATTAATGGATGTCAAACAAAAACTAAAAGACCCAGCTGGCTCAAAGTCAGCTGATAGTTGCCTGCTGACAGGAGCAGTGTTGCCATTTCAGTTAAGAGGCGGGAAATTCAAAAAGTCACGGACTTATTGACCTGCCCTCGTATGATTTCAAGAATTTTATGCTAC
The DNA here is from genome assembly GCA_023213315.1 of Euborellia annulipes. Taxonomy (NCBI): domain Eukaryota; kingdom Metazoa; phylum Arthropoda; class Insecta; order Dermaptera; family Anisolabididae; genus Euborellia; species Euborellia annulipes. The sequence goes on along the minus strand of JAKCPI010015058.1, from coordinate 6,635 downwards.
GAATACACAATATCCCATACTTGGTTTGAGTATTAAGGTTCGGACAGTACCCCGTAAGTCATAATAGAATCTACATTTTTTTTTATAATCGGATTAAGTTAATAATTGAATTACCAAAAATAATAAATAAATGACTTTTGATTTAAGTACACTGTAAAAAAAATTTTGATGATTTTACAATTTTTTTGTTGTAAGCAAATTTCCAAGACCAATAGATACTAAATTTACTATACAGTTGAATTATATTTTTACAAAACTCTTTGCAAAAATCGTTTACAAATGCGTGGTAATTTTACTAATATTTAGCAATTTTCGAGTCCAAATGTGTGGTAATTTTACAAATATTTAGAAAAAAGAAAAAAAAATTTACGACTGGACCCATAGGTTATTGACCTTTAGGGGACGTCTCTACCTGGATGGAGTGAAGTAAATATTTTTATTTAATGAAAAATTCCTCCAGGATTTGAACACTGACTTTTTTTGTAGAAGCTTGCTGCCTAGTTCATTTGACCATCGAATCACCTGTTAACTAATGATCTATCTCTGCTATTTGGCATTCAAAAACTTAAAGTTATCTTAATATTATTATTTTTTGTATTATTATAACTTAAATAAATCCTTATACTGCCAAAAATGTCTTTATTAAGAAAGCTAAAAAGCAGTCGAAACAAAGTCGGCCATGTTGGCCATCTCAGACAGCCTTAAAAGGATAATTACAATACCCTTGTATTGTAAAATTAGAAACCTTTTTGTAAAATTACAAACCCTTTTCTAAAATTACAAACCGTGTTCTAAAATTACAATGCCGTTGTATTGTAAAATTAGAAATCGAATGGTAAAATTACAATATTTACTCTAATTTTCCAAGAGAATTGTAATTTTAAAATGTTTTTTGGTTGTAAAAATTTTTTGAATGCATATATTTGTAAATTTAGTATACAAATGTATGGTAGTTATCATTTACAAGGAAAATTTGTAAATTTACTATACTAAAACATACTAAAATTAAAATTTTTTTTTACAGTGTATATTTTTTCACATAATATAGATCTGGCATCATCGCATTTAACAGCTGTTCATGTCGATCTTGCTGTTGTATTTTATTTATAATATTTCAATGAGTAATGCAAATCAGTTTAGACACAATTGCGAGAAAAAATACCGTCATTAAAAAATGCAAGTGAAAGCGTGAAACGCGATTTATTTTATGCGACGTTGCCGCACTAGTCTGAGTCACATGACTTACTTATTTTTAAATATATGTAGTTGATTGATATTGTTGTGATTTTTTTTTGTCTTCCTTGTTAAAATATTTTTTAAAAGCAAGATTTTGATTTTATTTTTAACGTTTTCTACGCAAGTTCAGATCCGCTTCAAAAAAATTTCCCGGACATCGGTGTGCTATCCATTGCACCAGGCCATCCCGGTTCAGCAAATTAAGGGAAGTGTGTTTTTGTTGGTATAAATCGAGGGTCAGGTGCCCTGCTGTAATGGATAGCACACCGAGATCCTGAGTTCAATTCCCTAGTTCGTTGATCGAAACTTAAAATATTCTATGAAAACCGTGTTTTTTGACAAGAAATCTTGTTATTTATTTATTTTTTAACACTCACACTTTTTTTTCCCATTCCGAACCCGCAACCCTTAGTATATAAGGCTGACGCGCTACCAATTACACCAAGCCCGAGGACCCGACAAGAAATTATCCTCATAAATACAACTCGATGAATTAAATACAAAATATTTTATTTATTAAATATTCATATAATTGTCTGACTTCATTCGCATCCTTCCTATCAATTTTCGATCAATTTGTCATTTCCTTACGTAAATAATAAAGAATAAATTAAATCTGTTTCTATTATATTATTTACAATTATGAGTTATCTAATACTGGTGGATGTTATTATATAAATTATAATTTATGTGATCGTATACAAAATATCACCAAGACATTGAACTAGCATCGAGAAAGTTTAAGGAAAGAAGAGAGGTCTTGGAGGGCGGGCAGCCCACCGAAGGCGGGCGACGCCACTAGTAATTGCCTTTTCCTTGAGGTCCTCTACTTGTTCTCTATTGTTAATCATTTTATTTGTTGTCACTTTCTTTTTCCTCTTGCTAGTAAAAAAATATTATTAAGAAAAAAAAAGGGAGAAATAACATCATCGTCTTTCTTGTCTGTGTTTTGTTGTCATATCTTTTTATCACAAAATATCTACATGTTAAAAAAAAATCTGCTTTGTCCGGTCAGACATAATATCTATAAAAAAACTGTAAAAAAAAAATGAATTTTCAATCATTTTTCATATATTTTCCTGGTTTAATTTTAATATACCCAGGATATAAAATAAAATTAATATAAAATTTTATGAACAAATTACCAACTTTTTAAACTTATCTTTTTCTTTGTGTGCCGCCAAATTTTGAAATCGTTAAAAGTGTACCGCGACAAGTTGAGAATCACTGGTCTAAACGTTCTCAAATAACTCGACTACCTCAAGGAATTTTTATTAATATTATTTTATAATTATTTTAATGAAACTTGAAATTATTCTTTTAAAATTTATTTCACAAATCTATATTTATTAAATTCTGGTTTGAAATTCGCGCTCTAAACTATTTAAATATTTATGAAGTCATACTAATCAAATAATTTTTATAAAGTAATTTAACTAAATAGCTATAAAAATTCAAATTAACAACTTTTACCAAAAATAATAATTAATTTTAAAATATACAAGAAATTTGTTAGGTTGGCAACAAATTGAATTTTCTCATATACCCGATATGAATATTCATAAACCGTTTATGTAACAGACTTCCTATAGGTACTTGTATATGAAGTTTTCTTGAAAATTTTTAACAGTGAATATAATAATAGCCGAGTGTCTGTCTGTCTGTTCTTCTGTCACGCTCTGTTTGACCAACTTGCAGTTGAAATTTTGAAAGCAAATTTTGCAGTCTTATCGAGGTCGTTATGGAGAGCCCAGCAAAAATACTCAGGTCCCGAAATTCCTATAACTTTTTGAGTTATTTATTCCTAAAGTTATGATTTCTCCCATAGGAAATGTATAAGAGAAAGATCTATGTATTCTTTGTACCAGTATTTATGTATATTTTCAGTTTTTTCGATTTTCACAAATTTTACTCTAACGATTTTGATTAAAATTCATAAATGGATTATTTTTTAGATGTTTTTTAAAATATATAATCTCATTTTGTCCATGAAATCTTTTGAAGCACAGTTTACACTTGCACTTCATAGAAAAGATAAGAGAAATGGTTGCCTTGGTAACAAAATATAAATATTTCCCACGTTTATAGATTTTACATCTTGAATTCAAATGTATTATACTGACGGAAACTATAAATAAAAATCTAGTGTGCCAAGCACAGAACACCAAAGGTAAGAGAAAGTTGTGTGCTGTGCGACCAGTTACACCAGATTTTTTTATATTCAATTGATAAAAATAATTTTAATACCGGGGTAATAAGCGCAAATTTATTGGCAAGACACCTCTTCTCCTTTCCTTAATCGGATGCCACATTAAATTAAAAATCTCTCTAGAAGCCTATTTATTTTTTGATTATTTAATAAAAAAATCATTGTGTTTTATGAAAGCACGATGCAAGTGAAACTTTTTTTTCGAATCGTAGGCGTTTAACTGAAAATTTTCAGAAAATTATTCAATTAAGGTTATTAAAATCGCGTTTTTAATCTTAACTTAATAATTGGAAAATGGGAAATCAATAGACGCATGTTAAAAACTGAGAACAATATTTATTTAGTAATTGAAGATTTGAATCATTTAAAATTATTTTAAAAATTATATTTTATCAATTTAAAAATTGAAAAATTAGATCTCACAATTATTTTTTATAATTCGTCATATATATTAAATTTCATTTCCTATTTTTGTCGTCACGTCTTGTGATGACATGACTTGTAGCGTCACGGCCTTTGACGTCACGGCTTGTAACGAGACATGCTGATAGAAGAGCGAAAAAATTTGAGGCCATCAAATAAAAGTTTCACTTAAAAAAACAAAAAAAACAATAGTAAATCAAATATATCATTCCATTCATTGGTTCATAATGTCTAGTCGTTTTATAACGAATAAAAGAAACAAAGGACAACAAAAACGAAACAATAATCGTAACTTTAATCTGTTTTTTTTTTTTTTTTTTTTTTTTTTTATTTAACGGAAATTATGCAAAAAATACTTTTGAAGAGAGATGTGATCATAAATCATAAATCAACTAAGAAAATGATTGTTTTTAACAAAGGTAGCAGTAGATATGAGGGAGGGGAAGGGGGCAGCTATGTTTTCTTTGATTTTCCCCCATGGAGTCTGCTGTTATCACGTGAGAGAGACATTAATGATCTTGTCACAGGATTCAATTTCATCTGACAACGAAAACTAGCAATTTATAACACATGTCCCTGGCGACGTTTTGCTTACAATTTGAGAGATAAAGCTAAGGTAATTTTTCCATCATTTGGAAATAAGAGGGGGTGTCAAAAAATACCCGGAATTATTTTCTGGGCGGGAGTGTAGAATACGGCATTTTCCATTTCAGTACTTTTTACAACTTTTTCAGGGAAAATACTCCCTAATTTCCCTTTATTAGCCTAAAGAGGTGTCGGTAAGCCAATTTGATCGAGATATATGCCGAAATAACGAAAATTTTAAAGAAATACGAGGGCCACATTAAGCATTAAAATATATATTATTACTTACTTTTTAGGTTTTTTTTCTTTCTCCATTGTAATTTAGATGACGAAAATCTTGCTTCTGACCTATTCTGATTGTGATAAATAGAGAAATTAATTAAATAGAGTTGTGAAAATATGATTAATAATTTTAATGATAATTGTTTATTTTTTTTTTTAATAATGAACGATAAAGGAGCTTACTTCATGATAATTAAAAAAAAAAGAATATTTTTTTTTTATAAATATACGAGAGCCATGGTATACCATATATAAAACTATAGTTTTTAATTATAGACCATATTTTGTATTAATTGTGATAAATGACTTTTCGGTTTCCTTTCTTTTTACCTTGCTCTCTATTAACCTAAAAAAAAGAATTTAAATTTGGACACAAACTCACTAGCCAAGAATGAAAATGAAAGAAAAAATATTAATTTTATAATAATATTAATAATAGCCTAAATAGTGAGTTCAAATAATAATTGTGGCTAAAAAAGTTGATATTCTTAAGTATAGCAAACTCGAGGTTTTTTTTTTTCTAAAAAAAGTCAGTGAATACTATTAATTCAATATGAAGTTAGCTCCTTTATCGTTCATTATTAAAAAAAATAATAATAAACAATTATCATTAAAATTATTAATCTTTTTTTTTCAACTCTATTTAATTAATTTCTCTAATTATCTCAATCAGATAGGTCAGAAGCAAGATTTTCGTCATCTAAATTACAATGGAGAAAGAAAAAAAACCCAAAAAAGTAAGTAAAAATAAATTTTTTATTGGTTAATGTGGCCTTAGTATTTCTTCATCAGAGGTTCTTTAAAATTTACTAATGTTTAGAGAAACTGAATTATTTAATGCATGTCTGTCTCTTTTTTTTTTAAATATAAAATACGTATTATATAAAATAATTTAAATACTTTCCACGGTGAAAATAAAAAAATAAAGGTGTGGTAGTAAAAAAATAAACAAACAAACATTGATTTAAAAAATATTTACGCAGCTTCTAACGAGATTGTTTTTATTATAAATATTTTTTTTTTTTGTTTTGTAATGCCAGAGGGGATTTCCTTTTTTTCTAAAGACAAGAACGAGTCTATGTATTCCACTTAAATGGGGTGGGGGTGCTTGCATACGCCTCGGTTTTTTTCTTTCCTCTTCAAAGGAATTGGATCATATTCCCATGGCAATATACAACGCCCCATACATAGGAGATGAGGGGGACAGAAGAATCTATCTGTTTGACCAACTTCCTTTTGAAATTTGAGTTTCTGGAATATTTTGGTCAATAACTTGGTGTCCACTGCGATCTACAAATTGAAATTATATTCCTGTAAAGGCGACTAGACACGTATCTGGACACTTGACAAGCATGCATGTGCAATCTTTTTGTACCAGCATGCACAATTCCTTCGGCACAAGCATGCTTAGGTAAACAACAGCCTATGCTGAAAATTAACCTAAAAATATCAAACTCGGAAAGTTATTTATTCGGAGGTAACAAGAAATGGTTCACTTGCTTTAAACAAAATATTAATATTTAAATAAAATTAATATATATAGGCTTATTATATAAATATCAAATTTCAAGACGTTTATAAATTGGCGGAGAGTTTTGTTTGCGCAAAAAAATATGCTTGTGCATGATTAAAATTCAATCAAGCATCAAGCGGCTTGCACAATTAAAATGCTTGAAACTGTTAACGTCGCTGTTAAGACTTGGTTTAGAGAATAGCATTTTTTAAAGCTAATATTTTTAATTTACTTTTTAACACCCAATTTAAAAATAAACAAATGGGTGTTAAAAAGTAATGTAAAACAATTAACGTTAAAAAATGCTAATCAAAATCACTTCTTTGTCTCAAATAGCTTTTCTGTAAACAAAAACTTTAAATTGTTGTTACGAAACTAGACAAGAAT